>PVKA01027758.1:0-30155 GCA_004027165.1 Ctenomys sociabilis | reverse complement strand
AAGAGCAAAGGGGAGAGGGGAGAGGAGAGAGGAGGGAGGGTAGTACAGCAAGGGGAGAGAATGGGAGGAGGGGGAGGGGAGGGGAGAGGAGAGAAGAGAGAAGAGAAATTTATCTCCTGGAAAGAAGCTATTATTTAGAAAATTCAAATTGGGGACCTGGGACAGTAATGTAAAATCTTCATATTATTAATATGCATAATCATTTTTGTAAGATAATGTCTTAGTATACATGGATACTCAATTGCCTTTCTGAAGGAAATGGGGCAGAATAAGTTTTCTTTTTTTAAAATGTATTTGGTACAGGGTTTCACTGTGCAGCTTGGACTTGTAGTGATCCTCCTGTTTTCAGCCTCCCCAGTGCTAGGATTACAGAAATGCTCCACCATACCTGATCTTGCTGACTGGCTCAGTGTGCCCAGGGGTGGGGAGGGTGCAGCATGTGGTGCTGGGATCGAACCCTGATTTCTGTGCTTGCCTAAGCAGGTTCTTGGTCCACTGAACTGTCTCACTGGCCTCAGAATAAGGTTTTCTTGAGAGGATGAATATAGAGATCCATCAATCATGATCCTAGCCCTTGAAAGGCTTGAATTTTATGCTTCCTCTTTCCTTTTCTAGCTTTCTGATACTTGGCAAGGATTCCAAGAATATCTAATCCAAGGTATTCAGACTTACAATGTTTTGAAATGTTGTTCTTTGGAGCCAATTTGTATTTGGGGACATGTATATCAAAGTACTAGATTCTGAAGCAGTATCCAGGGGAGAAATTCGGTGGAAGACTGACCACTAAGACACAAACCTGGTGTTTAGATGCCCATCATTGTGTGAAAAGAACTAGATCATTGAGAATTTATTACAAAAATGAATGCCTATCATGGCCATTAAGAGTAAGGCTTTAGAAGCCATAGAATGAGAGTCTTTCTCCAAATCCTGTATGGTGCACTGTTAGCTCCTAGTAGTAGCTGGACTAGGGGAGAGGAGTTTAAGAAAGTCAGCTTAGCTACCAGGGCATAGAATTCCTAAGAATGGGCTTTGGTTTTTTTCTCAGCTTTTGGGATAGCTGAGAAAGCCCATGTATTTAAGTTCTAATCTTTATGTAATGAATTATTGGGATGACAATGTTTCATAGTTGTTTTACAGAAAGGAAAAGTCCATCTGAGCCACAGGGATGGTAAAATCAGACCTACAAGTTCCCCATGCACCACTACTTCCCAAATCACCGGTGCGTGAGCTTTGGCCTGATGCAGCCCCAGCAGTATAGCTTGGATGTGACTGGAAAAACCCACAGCATGCCTCAGGACTGGCTGTTTGCCACTTTGGCTTCATGAAGCAGTAAAGAGCTTCCTCCCTAAGGCCTTATGTTGTATAACATAGCGATGCATCTTGGGACGAAGAGCTAGTCCTTAGCTTTTTATGACCAAAGGAACACATCCTTTGTGTAAACTAAGACAACTATATTTTGTGCTTCTCTGTAGTGATAGTTGCATATTTCAGCTTCTGTAGTCCACTTATTTATTTATTTTTATTTTTTGTGGGTTTTTTTGTATTTTTTTAGGGAAGGGTCTACAGGGTGTTCAGGGTTTCACTACTAGATTGGCTCATAGTGATCTGTCTGTTTATAGCCTCCCAAGAGCAGGGATTACAGGCCTATGTCACCATGCCCAGTCTCTGATTTTTTGTGTTTTAAAGAATACAAAATAGCAAAAAAAATTAGAAATGATACTAAAGTTTCTTAAGCAAAGTAATAGGAATTCAACAGTAGTTGCTGTATTTCATGATGCTATTATTCAAATTAATTGTCCAGGGTACCAGATATACACCTGTGAAATTGTTTTTGAGAAAAGCAAAACAACAACAACAAAATGGTTATAAGAAATTTAAAAGAAGAATAAAAAAAAAAAAAAACATAAGTATTAACTGTTCCTTTCAAAAAACCAGCAGAAATCAGTATACAACTATCCAAGCTATCCTGCATGTACCCATAAATATATCTTTTTCCCTTCCTTTTTGGTCCTTTTCCCCATCCCAGTTTTTCTTTCTGATTGAGCAGATTATTTCCCTTTCACAATATCTATGGTACCTTTTAGATTTTCAATACTCTTCCAGGATCTGACATTAGCAAGATAATATGATGCTTGCACATGTGGATCAGATTTATTTCACTTACCAATACAGTCTCTAGCTGCATCCATTTATCTACAAGCTGAATAATACTCCATTGTGTAAAAACACCACATCTTTTTATCCATTCTTCAGTTGATGGGCATCTGGGTTATTTCCAGGATTTAGCTATGACAAATTGTGCTGCTATAAACATGGATGCATATATATCACTGTAGTATGATGTTTTTAGTTCTTTTGGAAAAATGCCTAAGAGAGAAATAGCTGGGTTGAATGCCTAGTCCCTTATTTAAAATAGAGTTAGCAATGTAAATTCTCAGACCCTACCCACATTTTAGATTTGGGGATTGAAGCTGGATAACCTGTATCTTAAGTGCACTAAGTCTTTCTGATACAGGCTCAGGTTTGAGAGACATAAGGAAGGAATCTGAGCTTTGGGACCATATTGTTTGAATGTGGTCTCCATACTGCCTAGATAATGACAATGGTTAATTTTGTTCAACAATGAACATGCTGTTTACCAGCTAATGCACTAAACACTGTAAAGAAATGTCTCCATGGTGTTAGACATTATTTTTCTTCCTACTTTAAAGATGAGCAAACTGAGACTATGTGACATTGAGTTACCCAAGATAACACAGTGGTGGCACTCAGGTCACATAACATGACTACATTGCCCAAACATTAAAATTTCTACTCAACCTGTCTCAGTTTCTTCATTTATAAACTAGGACACATATCTTACTTTGGAGAATTTTGAGAAATAGAAATAGCATACACCGGAGCCAGACTTTTATAGATAGTCCAGAGGTGGTGATTTCAGAAAGAAACTTTTCAGTAGAATCTAAAGAATTAATGGTGCCTTTTCATAAAGATGTCATCAGTCCTGTGACTAGGGTAGCAGTGGAGAGGAACAGCAGTAGAGAGAGCCTCAGAGGTGGTAAAGAGCCTGTCTCTGGCTTTACAAGCTGCAGCTTTCAGCTAGGCATCCTGGAACATGGTTGTAATTGTAGCACTCAGGAGGCTGAGGCAGGAGGATTGCCATGAGTTTGAGGACAGACTGGACTACATAGTGAGTTCAAGAATAGCAGCTACATAGCAAGACCCTGGCACAATGAAAAATGTAATAATATAATGTGCAGCTTTAATCTAAACTAAGTCCCTTTCTCCTTACCATCACCACCTTTTTCTCCAGGCCTAATGGAACTAAAGGAAGCAGCCTTCTCCATGGAAACTCCTCCTCTGCGGTGATTCAGGTAGACCCCAAGGGATCATCTTACTGGAAAGCTGGTGCTATGCTACGCTTCTCATCAGTACATTTGAGTGGGAGCAAAATTGACACATATGCCTCTCCCCAACCTACTCTGCTAACAGTTTAGAGATGCACATCCTTTAGTGAAAAGGGGAGAGAACAATCAGCTTTGGAAAAATGCTCCTCTCTTTTCTCATCTTTCTTATAGCTCATAATTGGCCTAGGGAAGAGATGTGAGGTAAATTCCTTCCTATGGTACTGAACAGTTGCCATGGAGACTCGGCCTAGTCTTTCCTTTTTGCCTGTTGGCAGTCAACAAATGGGTTGTTTTCTTTGTTATTGTGACCATTTCTTCATTTCCAGCAGTGGTTCCTACCTCAGTATTGTACATGGCAGGTGTGAAACACATTGTCATTAGTTTATCAACTTTGTTAGTTGAATGTCTATATATTAGACAGTTCCTAGGTTCTGGGAAATCAGTGGTAAGTCAAACAAATGCTTAGTGAATTATATTGAGATAAATCATATTCCATTGCTCAGCCTTGGGCAAGTCACTGAGCTAACTCAGTATTATAAATAATCTGGACTGATTTTCACAGTAACTTATTTCACAGATTATTTATTAAGCACTCTCTGTGTTTGAGGAACTCCTTCAGGTGCGGGGGATAACAACAGTATGTAAAACCTTTTCTATGAAAGTAATGATTGAGAAAGTGACAAATGTTAAGGTTAGAGCTACTTTAAATAAGTTACCAATATGTTTTATATATTTATTTCCCACTTATATTTTTTTCTCTGAGAAGTGTGCATTCATCTAAGATGCCTGCTTTTGGATTAGGTCTTTGAAGTTTGGGGACCTTATTTATTTTAGTTCTGTATATATTCTAGATAGAAATCTTTTGTCTTAGTGACTGTTGAGATCTTTTCCAAATTCATGTGTTTTATTTTTACTGTGCTGGTGATTTCTTTTGACCTGCAGAAACTTTTCAATACAATGAGATTGCAGTTGCTGATTCTTTCAAGTATTTGCCATGCAGTTTGGTTCATATTCATGAACCCTTTGCTTACTCTGATTTCTTCAAGAAATATACCTACTTCCTCTTATAGTAGATTTAGTGTTTTGGTTAAAATGTTTAGATCTTTATTCCATTGTGATTTTACTTTAGTGTATGTTGATAGATCTGGATCTAGTTTAGTTTTCAGCATGTGGAAAGAGGCTATCTTTCATCCAGTGAACATGTTTGGTTCCTTTGTCAAAGAAAAGGAAAAAAAAAGTTCAGCAGCACTGGCCATTCAAGGAATGCAAATTAAAACAACAGTGAGATACCAACTCACCCCAGAAAGAATGACTATCATAAAGAAATCAATGAATAACAAGTGCTGGAGAGGCCATGGGGAAAAAGGAACACTTCTCCATTGTTGATGGGAGTGTAGACTGGTACAAATTCTGTGGAAATCAGAGTGAAGATTCCTTAAAAATATTGTATTAGAAGTCCTATTCAACCCAGCTATTCCTTTTATTGGGGGGTATTTGTCCAGAAGAACTGAAAACATCATATCACAGTGATATGAGAGCACCTATGCTTATAGCAGCAAAATTTGTCATAGCTAAATCTTGGAAAAAATCCAAATGCCCATCAACTGAGGAATGGATAAAAAGATGTGGTATTTTTACACAATGGAATATTATTCAGCTATACAATAAGACAAATTTGAGTCTTTTGTCAGTAAATGAATGCAACTAGAGGATACACTCATAAGTGAAATAAATCAGACCCATATGTGTAAACATTGTATTGTCTCCCTAATGTATGAGTGTGGAAGAGCAAACAAATTGTGAAATGTACAATAGGCATAGTAAAAAGTAAAACTCAGCATAAGGAATAAAATAAACAATTGGGGTGAGAAAAAGGCAAAAAGAAAGAAAAAAGGACAAAATCATGTATGTATATACACAGAATAGCTAAGATGATTGCACTACTAATTTCTACTGGTTTTTTTGAAAGTATCAGTTGATGCTTAAAACTTTTACTTTCACTAATTTTTCCATGCTCATATCTGGTAATCTGAGCAACTACACTGAAGACAATGTACAATATGGCAACCACTGTAGAACGCTTAGCATCTTGGGATTTTGGAAGAGTGTATCATTAGTAATGTCTTTATTAATTTTCTATTCTCTTTAACTTAAAAAATAATATTAAAAGAAGCAGAAAAAGTAAATATATAAGTAATCAAGGAGGAAGATTTAATTGAAATAAAAATAAAAAAGAAGTGAAAGAATGTGCCATGGCAAAAACTGAGAGAACAGCATTCTAGGCAAGGAAAACAGTACTGGAAAATTTTCTGAGTAAAGAATGTTGTGCCTTGAACTCTCTAAGTAAAAATGGTGTGCCTTGTTGAAGGGACTAAAAGAAAACCAAACCAAGGTGAATAGTCTAGAAGGTAGATACAGGCTGAATCACCTGTATCTAGGCAGAAGTAGAAGTAGGGAGTTAAATTTTGTTCTCATGTGACAGAAAGCCATTGGAGAATTCAAAACAGTGTTTGTGTGTGTGTGGTGTGTGTGTGTATTTGATATTTGATTTATGTTTTGGAAGAACACTCTGGCAAGTTGTGTGGAATATGGATTGTGCAAGGGAAAGCATAGAAACTGGGAGACCAGTGGAGTAGTGATGGCAATTTTCCATTTAATTTTTTAAAGTTGTGAGCAGACAAGTATGTAATATAAACAAAAAATACAAAGACTGAATATGTAGGCCTTGAGTTTAAAAGTAGTGACTTGTTAGGGCCAGCAAGATAGCTCAGCAGACTAAATACCTGCTTAGGCAAGCATAGGGAGTGGGGTTTGATTCTCGGCACCACATGCCAGCCCCACCGCCAGCTGCACTGAGCTCAGGCATGGTGGTACACGCCTGTATTCCCAGTACTGGGGAGGCTGAAAACAGGAGGATCACTATGAGTCTGAGCTGTGTAGTGACACCCTGCACCAAATACATAAAAATAATAAATAAAAGAAAAGTAATAACTTGCAAAAATATTACACAATATTAGTCACAGTGCCTCTCATCAGTTAAGTGGAACCTGATCAGCTTAGAGCTAAGAACAAAGAAGTACCATTTACAAACTGTTACTCCCATGTGAAGTGTATGTTTGCATATCATATGGCATCTCAGTAACTTCTCATTTAGTTCTCTAAAATTAATCCGAGACCCACCAGATTTGTATATATCCCAAAGAACAAAAACAGGAAAGTGATATAATTTAAAGTAATTGCAGAGGTTAGATGCTTCTGTAACAAAAGAATTCCCTAAACCCTGCTTATTAAACATTAGACTTAAAATGCCAGTGAAATAGAAGCTAATTATCCACATCAGATATTTTCTTTTCCTGTTTTCCTCAGTCATTAACTTGTTATTTTTAAATAGCAAATTTCCCAGTGCAGTTAAGTTTTCGTTTACAAATCATGAACTAATCATTAGTAATCATTAATAGTGTGATGATGGGGTAACTGGGCAGAGAAATTCAGTCCAACAAGCATTTTTTGACATCTGCTTTGTGCAAATAAGAAAAATGGTACAACCTAGGGGAAATTGAAAGATGAATAAGGTTAATTCCTTGTTCCCTAAGAGTATAAAACATTGTGAGCAAAGAGCCAGCACACAACTGGTTATAACACGAATCAGCAAGAATAGGACAGGTAAGAAAAGTTTCACAGAAATCCATTTCTATTTATTTTCATTTGGCAATCTTCACTGAGCACCCATTATGTTCCAGAACATGTGACAGATGCTGGGACTACCATAGTATAAAAAAAGATGCTACACAAACAACTACCATCTAATATGTTCAGGGCTATATGAGAGTGAGCACAGAATGATGTGGGAGCCCAGAAGAATGGCATTAGACATAGCTCTGGGCGAGTTTCTTGGAGGAGGTATCATCTAAACTCAAGAGTCATGATTAACTTGGTAAGTGCTGGCTAGGGAATAGGGAGAGTGTCCTGGACAAAGAAAGGATGCTGCAAGGTTCAGAAGTATGCACTTGGAGAAGAATAAAGAAAAAGAGACAGAATAGGATGAATTAAATTAATTTTATCATATTTTATGGGATAAACAGTAGCATAAATATGACCAGGAGATGTTGTACATGGCTTGTTGATTCATTAAGGCTGACTAGAGGCAAACTGATGATTCATTAGGACAAAGAAATAGCCAATAATCAATAGTGCAATAGCTCTACTCATTATATATCCCAAGAAGTTCTGGGTGGCCTGGGGATGAGATATGAAAAACTGTTTTTAGACATTTATGTCTTCTGAAACAAAATTTAATCTAATTAGTCATTTGGGCTTGAGATAATGTTAACAGGATTATAATGGACAGTAACGCAAAAGCAATTTTTCAGAGATTTTCACCCCAAAGTAATCTTTGAGAATCGGATAAAGTTGACTGTCTTTATTTGCTAGCCATTTTATGGGGTTTTCAATGATAATGAAGTCTTTATCATTTACTGGTATGTTGCTCCAGAGGTTGTAAAGACAACCAATTATTTTTACATAGTTCAAAAGAACTGTCTTGTAACCACACCAAATTTAAGTACTTTGAATCACCTCTAAAAGTACTTAATTTAGTTCATGAAATGAAAACAACAGAAATTTGAGAATTTTGTTAAATATAAAACATATGAAATAAATGCACAATGTAGTAAAGTAAATTATTGAACTGTCTAACCTCCACTCTGGCCTAAAAGTAAAACACTGACAGTACGTTAGAAGCCTTCTGCATATCTCTCACCAATCACAACCCTCTCTATCCATTAAAGAATCAATAAATTATGTTTGATGGTAATAATTTTCTTCCATTTATTTATAGTTTACCACCTAACTATGTATTCCAAAAGTGTATAGAGTTATATATCAGTACCTGGTATTCTTTTTCTTTCTTTATTTCTTTTTTATTTTTTGCAGAACCTGGGATTGAACTAAGGCCCTTGTGCTTCCCAGGCAAGTGCTTATTCTATTGAGCCATATTTCCAGTACCTAAGGCAGTCTCTCTTTTAATTGATTTTATTCAGAAACAAATAGCTATGAGACAATTTCAAAACAGCTTGGTAGGACAGTTACAATAATTAATACATTGCATATTGTTGTCTTCATGGTAGTTATTCATAGTACAAGATTCAGACATGATATCCTGTCCAAACACTATTAGTACGAATCATTCCTCTCATTGAATTAAGAGATAGTAGCTATGTAGCTATCCTAATTATTCTGTATATACAGATTAAAAAATAATCCTTCATTTATATCCCATTCTTTTGCTTAGTTTAGTCAGAGATGGGTGATCCATTGCCATTTAAATATTCTAGGTACCCGAATTCAGGAAAATAATCCAATATAGTCCAGTAGTCCATAATAGTAGTGGGGTATCCACAGCACTGGCAATGTCAGAAGTTGTTGACTTGAACCTTTTATACCTCAGCATATTATTATGGCTTTACTTTTCATACCTCATTTTTAACTTTTCTGCAGGATGGTTAAGACCAAGATAAAGCAGGACATATATAATAAGAAATGTAACTTTTGTATCTGACAAGGTCAGTCAAATCCCCCAGGATTTATCCTGAAACACTGTACAACAGTTTGTAGATCCTTTTTGAGTGTCAGCCATGTGGATGAGACATTGTTTGACCAATTGGCTCTCTGTGAAAGCCTGAGAGAATGCTTTCTCTCCATGTGAATCTCCTTAAGCACACTCTACATGGTGGATCACTTTCCTTTGTGGCCCAATAACGTCCTTGATGAGAAAATTTGAGACATCAGTGAGTTACAGCATGTTACACCATAGGTGCACGTATGTCCTGAGTCCTCACTGACTTTGAATGGCTAGGGCCAAAGTGTTGTCTATCCTTGAAGCCCTCATTTTTGGTCTGCGAATTTAAGCTGTTAAGTATCCCAAAGAGAAGCTCAATGGTAATATTACCCTATAACATAAGCAATTGACGTTGATCTCACTATCTCTGTCAATATGAAGCATCTTATAACTTGAACAGGTATTTTCCATCAAATATTGATACATTAAACTTTAAATCCCTACAGATTGTGAATAAAAAATTCAAAATTAATAAATAGGAATAAACAATTACATACATTTCCACAGATATTTATTTTTTTATTTTCCATAATTGTATTGAAGAACAAATAGCATTGGCACAGTTTCAAATCAAATTAGTAGAACAGATTCAATAATTAATACACTGCATGTTGTTTTCATAGTGGTTTTTTGTTGTACAAGGTGCAGACATGATATTCTATTTACAAACACTATTAGAGCAGATGCCTGTATTCAATGAATTAAGAGAATATAGCTGTATACGTATCTTTTCTTTCAAAGCTGAATTATGATACAGTTCCAATAATAGTTTTTACATTGTTATCTTCCTAATGGTTATCCATAGTACAAGGAGCAAACAGGATATCCTGTCCAAACACTATTAGTGCAAATCTTTCTTCTCACTGAATTAAGAGAAAGTAGCTGTATATTTATCCTAATTGTACTATTTATACAAACACAGAATGGCCCTTCCATTGCATCCCTTTTTTTTCATTTAGTTCTGTCAGAGATGAGTATTCTACTGTCATTCATTTATTAGAGGTGTTTGAATTCAACGAAACAATCCAACACAGTCCAGAGTCCGCAATAGTAGTGGGTTATCTGAAGAAGTTTTTGACTAGAGCTATTTACAGCTCAGCATATTATATGGCTTTATTTTATATACCTGTTTTTATACTTTTCTGCTGTATGGCTAAGACTGAGATAAAGTAAGACCTATATAACAAAAAATATAGCTTTTGTATCTGTTGAGGTCAGTCAAGTCCCCTGAGGGTTTATCCTGTAATCATGTACCTCACTTTGTAGATACTTAGTCAGTGTCAACCATTTGGATGAGTCACGGCCATTGCTTGACCAGTTCGCTCTCTATGAAAGCCTGAAAGTTTTTTCTCCTTGTGACTCTCCTTAAACACAGTATGGATCATCAATCACATTCCTCTGTGGCTCCATAATCTCCTTTATCAGAAAATTTGGGGCACAACTGAGTTCCATGATGTTACAGTACAGGTACTCCTATGTCCTTAGTCTTCACTGACCTTGAAAGGCTAGAGACAAAATGTTGGTTGTCCTTGCAACCCTTCCCTTTTTTTATCTGGAAACTTAGGTTGTTAACCATCCAGAAGAGAAGCTGATTAGTGCCCTGCAACATATGAAGTTCAGTTTATGCTATCTGTGTAAATTCTTTTTAGTTGTTGTTATAAGTTTCTATTTATATTTCTTCTTTTGTTTTCTCACATTAGGGAGACTGTATGATATTTGCACACATCGGTGGGGTTTATTTCACTTATGAGTATATGTTCTAGTGGCATCCACTTAAATATAAATGCTTCAAGTTTATCATTCTTTACAGCTGAGTAATACTCCATTGTACAAAAATAATACATCATTTTCAGACATTCCTCATGTGATGGATATCTTGGTTTTTCCAAGATTTGGCTATCACTAATTGTGATGCTATAAACATAGGTACACATATGTCCCTATGATATGATGTTTTCTGTTCCTCCAGGAGAATTCCCAGTAGTGGGATAGCTGGTTTCAATGGGATTTCTAGTCCTAGTTTTTAAGGAGTCTCCACACTGATTTCCATAATGGTTGCAACAGTCTACATTCCCACCAGCAGTGGAGAAGGGTTCACTTTTCCCTAAATCCTTTCCAACATTTGTTATTGGTTGATTTCTTTATGATAGTCATTCTTTCTGTGGTGAGATGGAATCTCAGTGCTGTTTTAATTTGCATTTCATGCATGATTAGTGATGTGGAGCATTTTTTCATATATTTATTTGCTTTAATTTCAGCCTCTGAGAAGTATGTGTAATTCATCTCGCATGCCAATTTCTGGATTGGGTCTTTAAATTTAGGGGCCCTAATATTCTTTTAATTCTTCATAAATTTTAGAGAGCACACCTTTCGCTGAGTGCTTACGATTTAGGATTTAAAAAAAAATGTGGGTTTTCTTTTCACTTTGTTGGTAATTTATTTTAAAATGCAAAAACTTCTCAATAGGAGTTGATCCCAGTTGCTAATTCTTTCAAGTGTTTCCCATGCTAATACATGTTTGTTCATGAACTCTTTGCCTACCACTATGTCTTCAAGAGTTCCTCCTACTTTCTCTTCCAGGAGATTGTTTCTGTTTTAATGTTAAGATCTTTAATCCATTTTTCCTTTAGCTTAGTGCATGGTGATAGAGCTGAGTCAAGTTTTAGTTTTCAGCATGAGGAGAGCCAGTGTTTCCAGCACCAATTGTTAAAGAGGATATCTTTCTTCTGGTAAGTGTGTTTGGCCCCTTTGTCGAAGATCAAGTGTTTGAGTGTGTTCGTAGAGGCCTCTGCATCTTCTAGTCTATACCATTGATCCTCAGGTCTATTTTGTTGCAAATACCATGTTGATTTTATCACAGTAGCTTTGTAGTATAATTTCAAATCAGGAATTTTAATCCCTCCTGTCTTGTGTTTGAAGTCTAGGTTTGCCCTTGCTATTCTAAGTCTTTTCTGGTTCCAAATAAATTGTAGGAATGATTTCTTTAGGTCTGGGGGGTATTGTTTTTGGTAGTTTGATAGGGATTGCATTGAATCTGTTCAACAATTTTGGGAGTATGGCCATCTTCATGATATTGGTTCTTCCTATCCAAGAGCAGGGAATATCTTTCCATTTTCTGAAATCCTCTATGAGCTCTTTTTTCATAGTACTATAATTTTCCGTGAAAATATCCTTAGCTTCTTTAGTTAGATGAATTCCTAGGTATTTCACTTTCTGCAGTGCTATTGTAAGCATTATTGTTTCTGTAATTTCCTTCTCAGTGTGTTTGTTATGTGTGTAGAGGATGCTATTGACTTTTGGGTATTTATTTTGTATCCTGCTATGCTACTGTATTTGCATATCAATTCTAGTAGTTTCTTGGTGGAGGTTTTTGGGTCTTTCAAGTAAATTATCATGTCATCTGCAAATAATGATAATTTAACTTCTTCTTTACCTATTCTTATTCCTTTTATTTCTCCCTCTTGTCTGATGGCTCTGACTAATGATTTCAAAACTATATTGAATAGGAACTGTGATAGAGGACATCCTTTTGTTGTATCAGATCTGAGAGTAAAAAATTTCAGCTTTCCCCATTTAGAATTATATTAGCCATTTGGTCATCATAGATGGCTTTTATCAGATTGAGGTACAAGCCATATATTCCAATTTTCTGTAGGATTTTGAACAGGAATAAGTGTTGGACTTTGTCAAAATCCTATTCTGCATCAATTGTGAAGATTATGTGGTTTTTTTTTTTTGCTCTATTAATATAGTGTATTACATTAATAGATTTTTGAATATTGAACCAACTTTGCATCCCTGGGATGAATCCTACCTGGCCATGGTGTATGATCTTCTTGATGGTTTGCTGTATTATGTTTGCAAGGATTTTATTGAGTATTTTGCATCTATGTTCATGAGGGAGATTGGCCTGTGGTTCTCTTTTTTTTTTGTTGTTGTGTGTTTCCCTGGTTTTTGCATCAGTATAATACTTGTATCCAGGAATGATTTTGGGAGAACTGCTTCCTTTTCGATTTCATTGAAGAGTTTGAGGAGTGTAGGGATTACATCTTCTGTAAATTTCTTGTAGAATTCGGCTGTGCATCCATTAGGACCTGGACTTTTCTTTGTCCCTAGGTTTTTTAAAATTACATTTCATATTTTATTGGCTGTTATCAGTTTATTGCGAGTTGTTATATGTTCTTAATTCAGTTTTGGTAATTTTATTTCATTTGTATTGACTCCTTTCTCATTGATGCCTATTAGTTTCACGTTGTTCATTTTTGCATCATCTTGCAGGTGATGAATTACTTTTTCCTTCATTGTACTTGTTTTTCAGAGATGTTTTCTTACCTTTTCACTAGCTGTTACAGTGTCTTCAAGATCTGAAACTCTATCTTCACTTTCACTCAAGCGGTTTTGCATACTTGTGTTTGAAATTTTACCTTCCTGTATATCTTTTTGAGTCTGCTTCATGCGATGTATTTCTTTTACTTCAGACTTTATTTTTGATCTGATTTCCTCTTCCTCTATATGTTTCTGCATTTGATTCTTTACTGCAGACACAATTGAGAGTTTTCTTTTTTTTCATTTTAGAATTTAATTCTGATCTGAATTCCTCTATACCTTTCTGCTGTTGCTTCTTTACTTCAGATACTATTAATTCATAGATTTTTAAATTTTATTTTAGAGATTAATTCTGCTCTAAGTTCCTTTATAACATTCTGGTGCTTTTTCTTTACTTCAGATTCTATCAATTCAGACATTTCAGTTCTACTAGTGTCCTCTACATTTATTTGGATTGGGCTCAGGACCTGAGATTGCATTTTTCTCCTTCTCTTTGTCATTTTGTATAGCACTGTCCTCTGACCTTTGGTGTAGAGCTTTGGTGCAGTTATAACCTTCGCACCTACTAAAATTCAGGTGCTGATATACCAAGTTCAAGTTCATCCTGTTGTGCCTGGCTTGGGTCTGGCTACAGTGCCCAACTCCTTCGTGCTGCAGCCCTTGGAGGTGATATTTTGCCCCTCTGGAAAGTTGTTCTGCTCCTGATTTTGCTGGCTGGTCTTGGTCCCTAGTCTCCCTGCAGAGACTTCAGCTGCACAGTTTCACCTCAGGCTTATATGCCAAGCCTGGTCTGGGTTGGAGGGATTTTGAGGGCATAGAGAGCAGAAACTTTCCCACACATTCCAGGGCCTGTGCTTGGGTGGATCTGAAGTGGTCCAGAGAGTGCCACAGGGCACTCTCGCTCACAGGGTGGGCTTGGACTGGCTCTGGAGGGGTTGGGGTGTCCCAAGAACATGGGAAAAGGTGTCACTTCTGTGGAAGGTCTGGGTCCCAGTGGGTGCAGGAGGGTACAGAAGCTCTCCCACACACTTGCTGGTCCTGGGTTTTGGCAGATCTCTATTACCAATTTTTTAGACAAACATTTACTTGAAAGACAGTAGAACAGTAATTTATATGACATGAGAAGCAGTACATATTCAACACTTGGTATTCTCAATCTCTTTTAAATAAAGATATTCTGGTAGTCATCTAATGGTATGTCACTGTGGTTTCAATATGCATTTCCTTTATCACTAATATGGTTCAATATAATTTTCTTCATTTTATGGCCAATAGGATGTACCATATTTTTATTAATTTTATTGAGAAACAAATAGCAATGAGTCAGTTTCAAAACCAATTAGTAGTACTGTTTGAATAATTAGTTCATTGCATATTGTTGTCTTCCTAGTGGGTTTTCATAGTACAAGATGCAGACATGATATCCTGTCCAAACACTATTAATACAAATCTTTCTTTTCATTGAATTAAGAGAAAGTGGCTGTATATCTACCCTATTTTGTATATACAGATACACAATAGTCCTTCATTTGTATCCCCCATTTTTTGCTTAGTTTGGTCAGAGATGGTATTGCATTGCCATTTAAATACTGTAGGTTCTTGAATTTAGCAAAATAATCCAATATAGTCCAGTACTCCATAATAGTGGTGGCTTATCCATAGGACTGGCAATGTCAAACATTGTTGATTTGAGCCTTTTACAGTTCAGCATATTAATATGGCTTTACATTTTATACCTCACTTTTATACTATTATGCAGGATGGTTAAGACCAAGATAAAGCAAGACCTATGTAACAAGCAATGTAACTTTTGTATCTGCCAAGGTCAGTCAAATCTGCTCAGAATTTACCCTATAACCCTGTACCTCAGTTTGTAGATTGTTTTTCAGTGTCAGCCATGTGGATGAGTCATGGCCATTGCTTGACCAATTTGTTCTCTGTAAAAGCCTGAGAGAATGTTTTTTGTTCATGTGACTCTTCTAGGCACATTCTGCAGGATGTACTATTTTGTGAAGTACGTGTTCAATTGCCTTCCTACATTTATTCTGGGATCAAGTAGCATCACTTCTGAGTAGATATTAGATGTTGTACAACCTAAGCATACAGCTCAATGGTAATGTTTGCGTAGCATGTGTGAGACCCTGTCTTCAGGCCCCAACACTGAAAAAAAATTGTTACACAATTTTGTCAAGGATTGTTGAACAAGCTGATTT
This sequence comes from Ctenomys sociabilis, assembly GCA_004027165.1. Lineage (NCBI taxonomy): Eukaryota > Metazoa > Chordata > Mammalia > Rodentia > Ctenomyidae > Ctenomys > Ctenomys sociabilis. Next base: position 14,592 of record PVKA01027758.1, on the reverse strand, counting down.
ACGGGAGTAAGATGCTTAATTGATGAAAAGTGTAAAGTCTACAAGAAATTTTGAAGAATGGAGATTCATGGAAGCTTGGAGTAACATGGTCAGATGTCCATTTTGAATGCTTTCTTTGTATGCAGTTTAGAAAATGGATTGAAGAAACTGAACAAGAGACTATGAAATATTGTGAGGATCTTTCAGTAATCCCAATAGGAAGTTAATGCCAACTACGCTAGAATTGGAGTAGCAGAAATGAAGAAGAGACAGGTTTGAGATATGACAGAAGCTAGAAATAAGATAATTTTTAATTGCTTTTTGTGGGAGAATGTTGGAGTAGGAGAGTAAAAAAGATTCCCAGTTTTCAGATACTAGAGTTGAGATAGAAGATAATGAGTTGTATTTCTGTATGTTGATGTTTAAGCAGCTGAAAAATCTGGATGGATTTCTTCAGAAATCCATAGAAACTCAGTCTTTTACCATATACACCACTTCTCAAGGTCACAATACAGTAGACATTTAAAGACATAAAAAAGAGACCATCCTTTCAGGCAGTAGCTTACCTTTCTAAACAACTAGACAACACATCTCATAGATAGACTTCATGTCTCCACACACAACAACAGCTACACTAACACAAGACAAAAAGTTCACTTCAGGACAGTCTGCTCAACCCATCACCTTAGTGAGCTCATCATACAGAAGACAATTCTATCTCTAATAACTCCTCATATACAACAAATCCACTTAATGTTCATATAAGATCCTTCTGTCACTCTTTTCACCTATAGCTGTCTCAGTCATGCCGCTCTATTCTATGACTCTGCCTCTCAATACAGTTGTGTTGAGGTCCTACAGATGACCACACCTCCTTTTCCTCACTGATATAAAAAACTAAAGGTTGATACTTCTCTTCAACAGAGTCGTGATAAAATACCATATTCAGATCATAGACTCCCTCTTGCTTCCCCTCCTATGTCCTTTAATCATGATAATATGTACTTATAACATGCTGTCATTTTAAACTTTTTCAAGGTTTCTTTAGTCTCTGATCTGAGCCTTCACTAATAAAAATGTATTCCTAATTGAGACACCTGGCACTAACTTCTACATGGGTGGAAACTGTCATCCTGTCAACTGCCCTCACTGCCAAGACAATGCCCCTGTTCAGCAGGAAGCAGTCTAAGAGACACATCACCCCTTTCATAACAACCAGATGGGAATGATTTGTTCCTAGTATGAATTGCTAAAATCATTATGGTGGTCATCTAATAAGGCCAATGCCCTTAAAACAAAAGCCCATCTTCCCAAGACCACCTCCCCACTTTTCCAATTCAGCCCAGGATACAATTTCCTTTCACCCTTCCCACCACCTCAAGGAAGACCCCAATCAGCTCCCTCAGGTCTATCTAAACATCCCCTTCAAAGTCCACCCTTGGCAAAAGGTCATAAAAGCCTCAGCCTCCCTTTGTTACAATCAAAAAAATTCCTCATCTTTACCCAAACTCTGTGTCCTCAAAGAAAATAAAGCCCCTTTCAAGATTATGGAGCCAAAGAGGAATGTGATCAATAATCTATAGTGTGCCTAAGGAAAGTCACATGGAGAGAAAACTTTCTCTCAGGCTTTCACAGAGAACAAATTGGTCAAGCAATGGCCGTGACTCATTCACATAGCTGACACTGACAAGGGATCTACAAAGTGAGGTACAGGGTTACAGGATAAACCCTGAGAGGACTTGACTGACCTCATCAGATACAAAAGTTACATTTCTTGTTATGTAGGTCTTGCTTTATCTTGGTCTTAACCAGCCAGCAGAAAAGTATAAAAATGAGGTATATAAAATAAGGCCATAATAATAAGCTGAGCTGTAAATGGCTCTGGTCAACAACTTCTTCTGATAACCCACTATTATTGTGGACTGCTGGACTGTGTTGAAATGTTTCGCTGAATTCAAGCACCTGTAATAATTGAATGACAATAGAATACCATCTTTGGCAGGACTATACAAAAAAAAAGAGGATACAAAGGTAGGACCATTCTGTGTTTCTATAAACAGTAAAGTTAGGATAAATGTGCAATACTTTTGCATAATTCTATGAGAAGAAAGATTTGCACTAGTAGTGTTTGGACAGGATACTCTGTTTGCTTCTTGTACTATGCATAACCACTAGAAGATAACAATGTAAAAAGTATTAATTATTGAAACTGTACTATAATTCAGCTTTAAAAAAAGCTAGGTATACAGCGACATTCTCTTAATTCATTGATTAGAGGCATCTACTCTATAGTGTTTGTAGATAGAGTATCATGTATGCACCTTGTACAACAAAAAGCCACTATGAAAATAATGTGCAATGTATAAATTGTTGAATCTATCCCATTAATTTGATTTGAAATTGTTTAATTGCTATTTGTTCTTCAATAAAATAAAATTTTGAAAAAAAAGAAAGCCACAGAAAATATGAGTTTGCAGCATGCTTGTGTGTATGTGTGTTTGTGTGTGTGTGTATGAAAACATATGAGCTCATATACATATGTCACATTTTCTTTAAAAACATGTTAAATCATGTAGCCTAGCATTGTTGTTTCTTGGGAAAGAAACTCAGTATTAGTTCCTGAACATTCTGGATTCATGGTTGTTTTATTTGTTGTTTAATTTATTTTATTTTTATTACTACATGCTTGCAGTACATAATAATTATGTTCATCATAGGGAGCTGCACTTGTACATAATGTCTTAATTCTTTTAAAAAATGTTACTCCTTTCCCCTCGATCTATCAGTCACCTTACATTTTTGGTAACAATCTATCTCCCTGTTTTCTATTATTTATATTTTATTTTGGCCCATATTTAATTAATATTTTGGGTTTCTGATGTAAGAGAAGTCATGCAATATTTGGGCTTGTATGTTTCAGTTATTTCATTTAACATTATAGTCCAAGCTGCATCCATTTTCTTACAAATGACTTAAGTTTATCATTGTTTATGACATTTTTCCTTTGGATATAAATCCCACTTTTCTTTAGTCTTTCATCTTTTGATGGACATATAAGCTGCTTCCACAATTTAGCTATTGTGAATTGTGCTGCTAGAAATATGAGTGTGCATATATCACTGCAATACGTTGTCTTTAAGTCTTTCAGGAAAAATATCTAGAAGGAGAATAGCTAGATCAAATAGAATTTCTATTTTTAGTTTTTGAGAACTCTCCATACTTGTTGCCATAGTGGCCATATTAGTTTACATTGCTATCAGCAATGCAGAAAGATCCTTTCCCCCACAGAATTGCCAGCATTTGTTATTATTTGATGTTTTGATGATAGCCATTCTTTCTAGGGTAGGATGAAAGCTCAGTGTTTGCATTTCTCTAATGGCCACAAAGGATGGACATATTTTCATGTATTTATTGGTCATTTGTAATTCTTCTTCTAAGAAGTCAGTATTCATTTCAAATGCTTATCTTTTAAGTTAGGTTTTAATTAGGGAAAGTATATTTTTGAGTTCTTTACATATTCTAAATATTAGTTCTCAATCCAAGGAATAGCTGGCAAACGTTTTTCCATTCTGTAAATTATATCTTCATTCCGTTGGTTTTTTCTTTGCTGTGAAGAAACTTTTTACTTTGATATGATCCTATTTGTTGAATTTGATGCTATTTCTTGTGTAACTGGTGTTCTATTTAGAGAGTACTGGTCTACACCTAGATGTTCAAAAGTTTCACACATTTTATCTTCCAGTAGGTTAAATCTTTCTGTTTTACCATTTAGAACTTAAATTAATTATGGTACTAGTTTTTATTTTGGGAAATTAATTATTTCATGTACATGCAGGGCAATGCTACATCCAGTGCTATGGAATACCGCCCATTTCTCCTAAGAGAGAATGCTGCTTTGAAGGGGTAGGATGAAGGAATGAATTATTAGAACCTTATCCTATTATGCTGTAATTTTTTTAATGTGCCTAATCTTTTTTTATTAATGTATTTTATACAAGGTCTCACTACACAGTACAGACTTATAGTGATCCCCTTGTTTTCAGCCTTCCCAGCGCCGAGACCACAGGTGTGCACTGCCACTCCTGGACTCTGTCACTGGCTCTGTGTGCCTGGGGGTGGAGCTGGCATTGCATGTGGTCTCTGGGATTGAACCCGAGTCCCTGTGTTTTGTACCTGATCTTTATGAGTGTCTAAAGATAGTGTCATAAGTCTCATTCATCTTTTTTTGTGTGTATTTAGTACAGGGTCTACAGGGTTTCACTACACAGATTGGCTCACAGTGATCCTCCTGTTTTCAGACTCCCAATTACTGATATTATAGGTCCACACTACTGCACCCAGTCTCAGTTGCCATCTCAGCATGCCCTGGGAGAGAGGCTGGCACAGCTTGCCTGTGATTGAAACCTTGTCCCTGTGTCTGCCTAAGCAGGCACTTTAATCTGCTGAGCTATCTGGTCCTAGGAGTGTGCATGTCCAAACATACACACACATACAAACACATCCAGATTCATGCAAGTACTTTCCTTGAACACTTATGATGTGCCAGCCATTAGATATTGAGAGCACAATGATGACTAAAAATGTTTCTCATTTGGCTGTCCACATCAGGACTTCTTAAAATAGCTGAACTTCAAGTGGTCTTTTTTTTAGCTTCAGTTTTCACCACATGCCTCTCTTTTTATTCTCCCTGGCTTCTTAGGGGCTTCTGGTATTCTTTTCTTTATCCTTTCCTTTTACCAGTTCTCCCCCAAATGCCAGACATTTCTTTTTATGTGGAGCCAATTGCAGAATGAATGAGGGTATCTATAGCTCCCCCCTACAGATAATCTCCTCAGTGCCCACACTACCTCTCACTGGCTGCAGCCCAGCAGACACCCTTCCATCCTGGAGCCAGTTTCAGTTTGCTTTAATGCAACAGACAGCAAGCAGCATTTCTAATGTTCTTTCACATACTGACCATTGTTCCTTTCCAACCATTTACACTCCTCCTCCTCTCCTCTACTGCATCCACCCTACCCCTCCTCTGTCTCCTTCTCTTGCATAAGTCTTATTTTTCAATAGCAGCAAGTTTTCAGTCCATTCCTTTCTTTTTGTCTGGCATTTTGTCTGTCTCTGATTTCTAGCCAATTTCCTGCCAGATATTAAATATATTCTGTTTTTGGACTGCTCAAATATATGTAATGCTTCTTATACATTCTAAAATTTCATTAGATTACATGTTATATGTGCCTTATGCTGTCCTCACTTTTAATTATATGTATGAATGGAGGTTATTGGTGGTAATGATAAGCTTGGCATTTTCTCCTTTTGTTTTAGATATATTTTAAAATTTGTTTTACATTCACTTCTGTTCCTAATTCTGGTTTTCTGGGGATGATAGTAGTAGGAGCCTGCACTTCCTTAGCACAGATGAAATATTGGTAAAGGGAGAAAGAGCCTGGCTCTTAAGAGTAGAAGAGTCTCAATGCAGCTCTGAAGTTGGGGGAAGGGCAAACTAGGACTGTCTCAGCTACTTTTCTCTTGTTAATGGGACAAAATACTTGACACCCACAATTAAAGAAGGAAAGGTTTATTTATCTCATATTTAGTGCAGGTTTCAGCCCATACTTGGCTGGATCCAAGGCAGGGTGGTACATGGCAGAGGGTAGAAGTTCATGGCAGCAGAAAACAACAAAAGGCAAAGGAAGAGCAGTAGCTGGGGCAACTGGCAAGATTCTACGCCAGGTGTGTGTAGCACTTACACTCATAAGCCCAACATTGGATTATGAATTAATCACAAACTCTAAAGCCTGACCCAATGACTACATGAGGCTTTGAGGAGAAAACTAGACAGAAACTATAATAGATTCTAAAGGACCACAGATAATTTTTAAAATAAATGATGCACAGTCTGATAATCAAGCGGTTAATGTACTTTAAACACTGTGGCAGGCTTTTAGCCACAATGAAGTGTTTTTTGAAGTTAATACTATTGTGGCTGTAAAGTTGCTCTTCATGAAGGAGCAGAGCAATACTAGCACACTAAATGGACAGCAGAAGCTAGCCTTTTAGAAGTCACCAACAGATCGAATGTGTGGTGTGAAAAGGATGGAACAAGCTCAGACATCTGAAAAAGCTGATTGAAACTCAGAAACCCAAAGAGCAGAGAGACTGAGAGTGTTAAGTTTCTGGACAATGAACTTATTTACTGTAGACTTCAATTGGGACTAAAATATTTAGAGTTCTGGGTCCAGTCTCATCTATATGGACTAGGATTTTGAGTAGGGTGCTAGGACCAGAGGAATTTTGATATTAAGAAGGACCTGGAGACAGACAGACAGACAGACACCTTGGTATACTGCCTGTATTACCACAAATAATTTGGTGGAGATTTGAAATGGGCATAGGTATTAAGGAAGAACTGTAATTCAGAGGATGTATGCAAGCTTTGAGTTTAGCTCTAGAACTGCCAGTGGATTATAAGTGAGACAGTTTTAGATCCCATCAAATGGGGGACTAAAGATATAGATATTCATTTTTCATGAAATTTAAGGTGTATTTCTTTTCTTTGAAGATAGAGAGGTTCTTACATTCCTTGGAATCTTACAATGGCTTATAGTTATCATCACTACCTTCCTGGTTAGTGATAAGGGCAGTGGTGAGGTTTGTAATGACTAGTTGACAAGGTTTGCTGTCCTTTTAGAATTTTGGCAGACATACTCCACTTTTGGCTTAAATGTGAGTCACTGGTAAACTGTAAATCTACACAGTTCTCACATGGACTGGGGTGAAGACACATCTTCTTATCCTGTTTCTTGGAACACATGGGCAATCTATTACATTTATTCCTATTAATTTCACCTTGTTTCATTTAACTCCTTATCTTATTAATTCACTCAGAAAACATTTAGGGGGCCAGGTCTTATATTGCATGCTGGGATAAAAAGACAGGTTCTGACCTCTAGGCAATTTGGGGAATTGGGACTAGACAATAAGAAAAATGATAAATAGTAAGTTAAAAGTATATTTAGAGTTCAATGGAAACACATAAAAGGCATTACTCATTCTAAACTTGGATTTGTAGGAGATGAATTTAGAGTGATAGCACCTTGGCCTTTTGTTAGTTGTATGATCGCTTTATGTTTCATTATTACCAAAATGAGGATAATAATACCATTCACTCATGGAACTGTAAGGATAAAATGAGTTAATTCACGTGGAGTTTTGAATATTATCTGGGAAGATGGAAGGATTATATGTGTTACATGACTCAAGAGAGACTTTTCGGTGGCTTGACTGACCACTTATGATTCTAGAAAGATGAAAAGATTTATTTTAATAGGGGAGCACAAAACTTTCAAGAAGTAGGGTCAGAAAAAATGATACATTTTCAAAATTGCAAGTTTAGTGAGGTAGACCATAAGTTGTGTATGTACAGTGGCAGTGAATGAGATGACTGGGTGGATGTTAGTACAATGGATTAAACCTTGTTTGCCATGATAATGGTTTTGGATAGATAATTAAAAGACTAATGTGGCCTTTGTCAAATTTTAAACCAAGTTAATCCACTCTGACCTGTGATGTAGTTACTATCTTACTTTACAGATAAAAGCTAGTGTACTGAAAATGAAATAATTTGCTCATAGATATGTAACTAACAATGAACAGAACATAGATTAAGTCTAGGCTACAGTGTGCAAAAACTTGACCATTATATGATAATACCTCTCCAAGATGAAAGACAAAGATAAGATTTGAGTAGAAAGATGACGAACTTAGTTTTTGATTGATAAATTTGCACTATATGCAAGGTATTAAACTGTTTATTCTTTGTAGGCAACCGGATACATGGATCGGGAATAAATTTATTTCATTTTTTTCTCATTTTATTTTTCAATAAAAGCAAAATACAATGCATTTTAAGTTGTGACTTTCACTTCAATAAGTACAGAAAACATGTAATAAATTTCTAATTAACAGTGAAAGGCAATCTTGAAGTAAAACTTTTCTAAACAAACAAGAGCTTGTAGAAATAATTAATATTTTCCCATAAATTGGTAAATTCTGGACCATCATTTACAGAACTGACACACTTATCTACCATTAGCACCCTACTATTTCAATAAATACTGAATTCAAAGATGTCAATGCCAGTTTCAGATTATTTTAAGTCATTTACCTATAATAATTAGCACTTGGTTGACTTAACAATTCTATTGTTATAAAAATAATCCTATTCTATACTTTCAGTGTACTTAATTTTTATATTTATTATTTATTGCAGAACCGGGGATTGAACGCAAGTCCTTACACTTGCGAGGGAAGCGGTTATTCTACTGTGCCATCTCCCCAGTGCTTTGCACCTTACCTTATTTATTTGTGTTTTTAAACATGTAAAATTTCTGAATTTAGTTCAACTTATAATACCATATTTCTAAGAAAAATGAACCTTTTGCACAAGAAATTTAAATAAAATCATATCAAGATACACAAAAGTGAAACTGTCCAAAATTTATTGTAAACAAAAAAAAAGATTAAAGCATACAAAAATATTAGCTATGGAAGAACAGAATTAAATAGCATCTTATTCCACATTAGAAAGAAAAAAAAGGCACCAAGTGTGTAAGAAACTAGACTAATTAAAGGACTGAAAGAAAAAAAATCTATCCTCTGAATTTTATACTTAGCAAACATACCTTTGAAAACTAAAATACTTTCTAGCTATACAGACTTGAAATATTTTAATACCTCTAGATGTAGCACATAGGAAACAACAAAAAGCATAATTAAAAAGGCAAGAGAAGCTGCAATATGCTCCTGGATGAATAATAAAGAGCTCTCAAAGTGATAGTTATACAGGACTATATAAAATATATTAGATGAACCCTTACTTAAAAGGTCTTTGAAGATTTCTATGAAACAGAACCAATCTTATGTCGGGTTAGACACGTATTTTTTTCATATATATGTGTGTGTATGTGTATATAAAGGACAGGGAAAAAAAAGGGGAGGAAAATGAAAGCCAGGGAAGAAGAAATATAAAATCAACAGAAAATAGAAATATACTTTTTAAAGTTTCTAAAACTAGGAGAAGGCATCACATGATGTATTTTAGATAAATCATAATTCAAAGGTATAGTATAAATCTTAAAATGAAAATTAAGATTTAGGAATATTCAGATAATTAAATATTAATTAATTAAAAATTAAATGTTTCTAAACAGTTGAACTAAGAAAAAGTTTTCATGATAGTAAATAAGTACCAATTATAAAATGTAAGATAAATACTGAAATGACAAATAAATGACCATCACTTCTGACAGTTTGGGGATAGGATATTGCACAAAGTTCTAGTGTGTTGTGGACATGGATAATGACCATGACAATTACTGGTGGCCAGGTGTCCCTTGTGGGACTGAGCTACAGCTATTTCCTTGAAATCCACCCTGTAGACCCAGACTGAATCATGACTCATAGGATGCAAGAGAAGTCCATTTGTAGAGTGTAGAGTGTGATGATGGAAGTATTTTGCTGCTGTACACGAAAGAAAAATGGAAAGACTACTATTGTGTATCTCTTATTTTCCTGTGTTTAATTATTTGCCCTATTTGGTGGGTTCTTTCCATTCTCATTCATGGAGTTGTGATCATTTTGCTCCCTCTCTAGAACATCATTTAGTACTCTGTGTAGGCTTGACTTTGTCATCATGAAATGCTTTAGTTGTTCTTTGTCATGAAAGTATTAAACTTCTCCATTATACTTGAAAGAGAATTTTTTAGGGTATATCAGTCTGGGTTGGAATTTGTTTTCTTGAAAGACTTAAAATACTTTGCTCCGTGCTCTTCTTGACTGGATGGTTTGTGAAGTGAAATCTGCCATTATTCTGATGGGTTTTCCCTTAAATGTGATGTTCCTTTTCTTTAGCAGCTTTTAGTGTACTGTTCCTGTGCTGAATTTCAGGGATCTTGATTATTATATGGCTTGGAGTGGTTTTAATTGGGTTGATATTATTTGGAGTTCTATATGTTTTGATTCCCTGAATGTCAGATTTTTTCTTCATATTTGGGCAGTTTTCTGTTATTACTTCTGCCCATATTCTTTTTATGTCATTCGTATTGACTCCTTCCTTCTCATTGATGCTTATTAGTCTCACAATGTTCATCTTTGCATCATCTTGCAGGTGTTGAATTATTTTTTCCTGCATCCTAGTTGTTTTTAAGAGATCATTGTTCACTTTTTCAGTAGCTTCAATGGTGTCTTTAAGGTCAGAAAGTCTGTTTTCACTTTCACTCAAACGGATTTGCCAGCTTGTGATTGAGGTTTAATTACCTGTATATCACTTTGAATCTGTTTCAAATACATACATTGTATTTGTTTCCTATGTTGCTTATTCAGGGGTTCTATCACTTTTATATTATTCTCTATTTTTTTATTAGTGTATTCTTTAGAAGCACTTAGTACTTCTTTGATTATAGTTATCACTACCTTTTTACTTCAGAAATTGTTTCTGATCTGACTTCTTCTATACTTTTCTGCAGTTGTTTCTTTACTTCCAATGCTATTATTTCAGAGATTTCAGGTGTGTGATTTCCAATTTCCTCTATGCTAGTGTCTTCTGCATTTGTACTGGATGGACATGGGGCCTGTAATACTGCTTTTTGTTCCTTCTCTTTGTCATTTTGTATACCATTGACGTTTGACCTTTGGTGTAGAGCTTAGATAGAGTTACTACCTTAGCACCAGGTCTGGATCTACAAAGTTCATTCTCCTCCGGGTGTGTGTGGCTTGAGTCTGGCTTCTGTGCTCTACTGCTTCCTGCTGCAGCCTTGCAGGTAAACCCTTTGTGTCTCTCTGGCAAGATGCATGGGAAATTTGAAAACACATTTGAATTTCACATTTAAATCTGAGGGTCAGTAAAATTCAAAATCTGATAGAGTATCTTGGGAAAATCCAAATCAGGCAGAACCAAAGGAGCCCATTCTCTTTTTGTTCACTTCAGAGACTCTGAGACTATAAGAGATCTTACCTCTATGTTATTGGCATTCTAAAAGGGGAGGGAAAAAAGAATGGCATTTTGGATAAGAATGAACAGAAGGAGAATCAGGAACAAAATAGAGGATGAGGTAACATTTGGAAGGATATAGTCAAGAAGGACAGTGTAGTCAAAGTATAGTTCATGAACTCAAATGTTACAGGAATGGCAAATAAGTCAAATATATAAAATTATCCTTTCTGATTATTGGATTTCTACCTTCAAGAAGGTACAATATACATATTTTCCACATTCTATCATATATATATATATATATATATATATATGATATTTATAGAAATATCAGAAAAGGAAGTAAATTTTTATTTAACTCTACCACCAACTAGGGATGTTAGGCCTCAAGGTGAACATTCTGAGTTTATTTTGCACCTCATATGTTCAAAATTGAGTTTTTGAAAAGCTAGGAATCCAGAAACACCGACAAGTAGACAAAACAAAGTTCTAGGAATGCCCTTGTTTTCTAGAAAAAGGACTGGGAAACAAGAAAAGCAGCAAGGCAAAAAAATATAGACAAATCCCATAGAAAAATCTGTGGACCCATCTTTACCATGCCCAGCAGAGATAAAAAGGGGAGGGTAGACTTTTATCCTGACTGAGCTGTAACAAGGCAACTTAGCCCTACACTATCTCATCAATGAACAGGCTCAAAAGCAGGATAGAGAGAAGACAGAAGAAAGAAACAATTAACTAGAAAACAAAGCAAGAGAAATTATCCAATGTGACTACTAGACTGAAAAAATAGAGCACTTCAAATACTTTGGGACTATAATAGATGTTACCCTCATGTTATCAGCATTCTAAAAAGGGAGAGAAAAACAATGGCACTAGAAAGTATTTGAAAATTAATAATTCAAGTGTCTCCAAATTTGACACAGACATGTCTAAATATTCCATATTTATATGAACCCATAACATAATGAAGTTTATGCAAAGACACATCATAGTCAAACTGTTGAGAACTAAAGACAAAGGAAAGTGATAATTGAAAGCAACCATAGAAAAAGTAATACATGTGCTATAAAATAATAATGAATTTATCATTAAAAACCATGGAACCAGGAAATAGTACAATATTATTTCAGTAGCTGGAAGAATGTCAGCCAAATAAGAATTCTCCATCCAGTGACAAATCAGAAGAAGGAAATTAAATAAGTTTGTGGCTGTCAGACTACATATATTCAAAGAATGGCTGAAAGAAGCATGAAGGTAAGCTTGGAACTTTGAAACAGAAAAAAGAACAAAATTATTGCCATTCCATTAGACTTTTTATGTAAAATACTGTCCCTATAAAATCCACATGTTGAAGTACTAACCCAAGCATCTCAGAATGTGACTGAGTTTGAAGATTTATTGAGGCGACTGAGATAAAATTAAGTCATAATGACTAGAGCCAAATTCAATATGACTGACATCCTTGTAAGGAGATTAGGATATATTGTGCTCACATAATGGAAAGGCTACATGAAGAAAGAGCAAGAAGGTGGTAATTTATAATCCAAGGGTAGAAACTTTTTAAATTAAATGTGTTAAACAAAAACCAAAACTAAATATGTTAACACTTTCTTATTGGACTTTTATTTTCCACAAGTGTAAGAAAAAAACTTTCAGTTTGAACCACTGAAACTGTGGCATTTGCTATGATAGCTTTAACTGACTAACATACTTTCTTCTCCTTGTGATTTTTACAAATTATTCTTAATGACTGAAGCAAAAAATAATATTACAGTTCTCAATTTGCACAGAGGTGATATTTATAACAATTATATTATAAATAATAGAAAGACATCAGAAAAGGAAGTAAAATTTTTATATTGAACTCTAAGTGAGAAATAGTCAACATTGTAGAAAGTGATGTTATCATTATATACCAAAGTACTAAGAATAATCACTAAAATGCCATACAAAAGATAAAACCTAAGCTAAGCAAAATAAATCAAACAACCTACAAGGGAAATCAAAGAGAAGAGGAAAAGAACACAACAGAAAAATACATTTGTTAAAAAAATAAATTTGGTCCAGGGGGATAGATTAGTGGAATAAGCTCTTCCCTGGAAAGTGCAAGGGTCTGAGTTCAATCCCCAGTTCTGCCAAAATAAATAAATAAATAATACATAAATGCATAAATAAATTCATAAACCTAAGCTCTAACGTAATAATTACATTCAGTACCAATGGTCTAAGTCAGTGATAGCAAACAGCTTAGAGTTCCTGATGTTAATATATATCCCACTGTAGCCTGTGTGCCACAGGTTTGCTATCACTGGTATAAACATACAAATTTAAAGTTGACAGAGTGAATTAAAAAAAAAAGCAACTGAGAATCCCAGTGTAGCACATGCCACAAGCAGGACCAACCAGGAGCCCAGTGCAGTGCATACCATAGGTGGGCCAAACCAGTGTAGAAAAGTCCAAAACAGCAATGACAATGTGAGCTAGAAGTTGGTGAGTGAGGTAAACTGGGGCTATACTCTGGCACATAGACAAGTGGAACAGGAGCAGACAGGTAGGGTTGCCATTTTATTTCAAAGAGCTGGGTATGAACCTCAGTAGCAAAAAAGTCCTGAGTTACTTACTGCCAATGTCTCAGAGTGAAATGAGGGAAGAAACATCCAGTCAAAGTACACTGCCATTAGTTTAAGCATACTAGGGAAAATTCTGCTGAGAAATAGGAGCTACTCTCATGGCCATCAGAAGTCAAACTTAGCCCTGAATACAAAGGACTAGAAGCATCGCTGTAGTCTAAGTCCAACAGAGAAGCTTTGGCCCAGTGGCGGAAGAAGGTAAGCAGCCTTGGCCCACAGAATACTCTGCCTGCTCAAAGACTAGCTTGTAAGAAGAGTCAGTGGTGTGGTACAGAGTAAGCTGTGCATGGTCTGTAAGGAGGCAACCGGTCTGTGACTACATCCAGAACATTGTCCACGTAAGACCAGTACCAGCCCTCAAATCCAGAGACCAAGATCATTTCCATATCCAGTACAAGTCCTAATGCAAATTTGCTAGACTTACTACAGCACAATTCCAGGATCTGCCTTCAACACCACTGTAGAGCTGTGAACACTGGAGCAATTATATTATTTTCCGAGGACTTCACTGACCACATAGGAAATATAAAGTTCATGTGTTGGTATATAGGTCTTGATCTATCTAGGTTTTAACCATCCAGCAGAAAAGTATAAAAATGAAGTATACATCGTGGGGCCATAATATTAAGCTGAACTGTAAATGACTATGGTCGACAATTTCTTTGAATAACTCACTATTGTTGTAGAATGCTGACTGTGTTGGATTATGGTGTCGAGTTCAAGCACCTAAGTTAGTTGAATGACAATGGAGTGCCCATCTTTGACAGGTGTAGACAAAGGAAGGGGTGTAGGAAGAAAAAATGATGTGTGTGTATAGACAGTACAGTTGGGATAGATAATGCTGTGCTTCTACATAATTCTATGAGAGGCAAGATCTGCACTAATGGTGGTTGGACAGGATATTATGTCGGCTTCTAGTACTATGGTCATCCACTAGGAAAATAATTATTGAATTTTTGATATAATTCAGGTATAAAAAATAAGATAAGTAAGCAGCTA
>PVKA01027757.1:0-30132 GCA_004027165.1 Ctenomys sociabilis | reverse complement strand
CACCAATGCACCCACCACAGCCACCAGCACCCACCACAGCCACTAACGCACCCCCAATGAAAAGGCTCTCCTGGAGCCTTGTATCCTTCTCTCTTTCTAGGAATTACATCAGCCCATTTTCCCCACACTGTGTCTCAGGGAACACCAGTCCCTCCAGCTGCTCTCCAGGAAAGGCAGAAATAGGGGGTCCTGTGAGTGAGTTTGGGGCACACCACACACTACTTCTTTCTGAACAATTCAGGACAAAGAGTGCGTTGAGGGCTCTGAGGCCTATAGAAGAAAAGTAAACAAACCGAAGCAAGTTAGCTATGCTTAAAGCAGTGTGCACACAGCACCCCAAACCAGGCTTCTCCCAAGCTCCTCAGAGAGCCAGACCCAAGTCACCGGCCAAGCCCCTTCCGAGGGACATACCAAGTGGCCCAGTGTGTCCAGCCCTCCAGAATGGCTAGGGGGGACTAGCTAGCCAGACACTGGGGTAGTGCATCCAAGACAGTAGGATGACATCAGGGGATGCAGCTGCAGGGGCCAAGCGGCTGCTGCTCCTCCCCAGTGGGTCCCTGTGCAAACACTGTGGGGCAGGAGGCAGTGCAAAAAGGGTTGCACGGTCCTCCCTCACGACTCGGGGCTGATGGCTACTGTGCAGCACAGGGACCAGAAGCCGTGAGTGGGCATCCTTGGGGCCTTTGCCCTCTCCCAAGCCTGGCCCACAGCAAGGGATGTGGTCTAAAAACTGCATCACTAGGTCACTGCGTGGGCATCACCACAGCCCCATACCACGTACAGGTGGTGCAGTTGGCCAGGCATCGGGGCACGTGGCACCTGCAGGCTGGTGCAGATGGTACTGTGCCGCACACTGCAGTGCCAAGCACTTTGAGTCTAGACAGAAAAGGTTCAACTCAAGTACTAGGCCATAGGAACTTCAGGCTCTGTGCGACCGACAGGACTCTCGTGCACGGAGTCTGCTGGTGCCGGCAGCATTGTCTGCAGTGTCCAGCTGTCTGCAACACGCACCTCATGACTGGCACGTGTCTCAGCTCTTTCTTGTCCTTTTTAAGCCACTGTGACCTCTCCCTGATTGTTCCATGGACCAATGCATGACGTAAACCCTCTTACCCTCGCTCCACATTGTTAGTATTATATTATACATATATTTAAGTTTTTGTTTCTTGTACACCAAAGGGTCCACAGGGTGTTCAGGGTCTCACTACTAGATCAGACTCATAGTGATCCACCTGTTTACAGCCTCCCAAGAGCTGGGATCACAGGCGCGCACCACCACACCCAGACTACATATTTAAAAATTATCCACAAACACGTTGCAAAAATCTGAAAAGAATGTCAGCCCCTTTTCCAAGGAATTGCTTCCTTTTCTTTCCCTCTTCCTTCTTGACATAAACATTTCGCTGATTGATCTTTAGTCTTTTTTATTTAACAATTAAAACTACCTTATGCAATGGAAATGCATCTAGCAGAAGAGGGTAAAGGGCTCCTGTGGAGATACACTCACACTCAGCCCCACGCCCTTTGAATAACATAATTTATGGCAAAAGATTTTGCCAGGTTACCCAGAGTTTGTCCAGAGGGGTCCTCCATGCCACTCACGGTGCCCTTCTGGTGACTCAGAGGGAACTGAAGCCGACCCACCAGGTCACAGGCAGCCCAGAGACCCGGGAGGTGTGGGAAGATGTAGCCTCCACCCCGAGACTTCCCAGAGGGCTAGGAACATTGCAACCCTCCTAACAGCTTGATTTCGGTCCCAGGGGAGCCCTGCATCTCTGTTGCCTAATAGCACCAAGCCGGCTATGCCTGGAGCTGTTTCTATGTCTTCTCAATTGTTCCATTGATCCACACGCCTGTTTTTGTGTCAGTACCATGCCGTTTTGACTGCTGTAGCTTTGCAGTATAACTTCACATCTGGGACTGTGATTCCTGCTTTACTCTGCTTGCCAGGGTTCCTTTTTCTGTTCTGGGTCTGTCCTGCTTCCATACAAACTTTATGATTTTTTTTCACTTCTGTGGAAAATGCTGTTGCTACTTTGATTAGGATTACATTAAATCTGTGTACCAGTTTGGTGTAACATGGCCATTTTGATAATACCAAGGAACAGGGGATATCTTTCTACTGTGCTTGTGAATATCTTCTTGAAGATTTTTGCATCTACATTCATTAAGGTATTAGACTTTTCTCTTGGAGTCATTGTTTAGTGACCAGGGAAACGCTAGCTTCCAGAACAAGCTTGGCAATACTTCCACCCTTTCAGTTTCATTGAAAATGTTAGCCGGGCATGGTGGCGCATGCCTGTAATCCCAGCACTTGGGAGGCTGAGGCAGGAGGATTGTTGTGAGTTTGAGACCAGCCTGAGCTACAAAGTGAGCTTAAGGCCAGCCTGAACTGCATAGTGAGACCCTGTCTCAAAAAGACAAAAAATAAATAAATAAATAAATAAATAGTAAAAAAAAAAAAAAAAAAAAAAAAAAAAAAAAAAAAAAAAAAAAAAAAAAAAAAAAAAAAAAAAAAAAAAAAAAAAGAAAATGTCGGGGCCTGTTATTGGCATTACATCTTCCCTGGAGTTCCGGGAGGACTCTGGGGCACTCCACTGGGGCTTGGGCTTCCTGTTGTCAGCAGAGTTTTTATCGTTGCCTCTCTTTCATCATCATTGTTCTTCTATTGGAATTTTTCTGTCATTTTACCTCCATTTTGCTAGTTCATATGTATCTAGGAATTTCCCCATTTCTTATCCAATTTCTTTTGTTTTCTTTTTCTTTGTGGAACCGGGGATTGAACTCAGGCCCTTGCGCTCGCCAGGGAAGCGCTTATTCCTCTGAGGCATCTCCCCAGCCCCTGATTTCTTGGAATGACATCTTCAAATTAGTTTTTTTTTTTTTTTAAATCCTCTGGATTTGGACTGGATTTTTTTGTCTATTGTAATTTTGCCTTTTTACTTCTCATTGAACTGCTGTAAGTTTTTATTTTGCTTTTATGGAGTTTTTTTTTTTTTTGTTTTTTTTTTTTTTTTTTTTTTTTTTTTTTTTTTTTTTTTTTTTTTTTTTTTTTTTTTTTTTTTTTTTTTTTTTTTTTTTTTTTTTTTTTTTTTGTAACTTTGGCTAAAGGTTTGTCAATATTGCACGTTTTTTTTTTTGGGGGGGTGTTTTTTAGTAAGAGTCTATGAGGTCTCACTATGTAGATCAGACTCACTGTGATCCACGTGTGTTCAGCCTCCCAAAGAGCTGGAACTATAGGCACGTGCCACAACACCAGTCTCAGCTACCATCTCAGCTCGCCGTGGGGGCGGGGCTGGCATGGCACGCGCAGGATCGAGCCCAGCTGCTGCATCTGCCTAAGCAGATGCTTTAATTCGCTGAGCTATTAGGCCAGCCCTCAATATTGTTTATAAAAACAACTCTTTAATTCATTGATCTTTTATATTAGTTTTTAGTCTCCATGTCCTAATTTCCACTCTGATCTTTATAATTTCTTTCCTTTTATTAATTTCAAGTTTGGATTGCTCTTGTTTTTCTAGAACCTTCTATTGCATCATTAGACTACTCACTTAAGATCACTGAATCTTTTTTTTCTTTTTTTTTTTTTTTTTTGGTGGAACCAGGGATTGAACTCATGCCCTTATGCTTGCCAGGGAAGCGCTTATTCCACTGAATTGTCTCTCTGGCCTCTCTGAAAATTTTTTTTTAATGACACATTTATTTGGCGTCATGATCAGGCTATTACATTAAGCAATCAACAGCAAGGGTGCAAGAAAAGGTCTACATTAAAACCCTTTGTTGGAATGCTTTACAGTTTCCACAGAACAAAAATTAAAATACCCTGTTATATAATTAGTCACAAGTACAGTCCTCAAGTTTTTTGTCTATATGCATGAGTATTGTCTAAAACATGTCTTCTTTGTAGTAGCCCTGCCACCACTGTGCTTGGCTGAGTTCACAGATCTGTTGTAATCTGCAGCTTCCCTGTCACTTCTCCGGCCTCCTCTCCCACTAAGCTTTGTTTCCTGGAAGTGTTTAAAGCCTTCTGCCACTGCCATAGCCACTGCTGCTGCTGGAGCCACCAGAGCCACCTTGATTTCGTGGGTTGGTAAAATATTGGCCCCCACCACCACAGGGTGTCTGTCTCCAAAATTTCCTCCCTTCATGGGTCCAAAATTTGAAGACTGACTGTTGTAATTTCCAAATTCATTATAGCTTCCACCACCTCCATAATTGCTTCCATCACTACCAAATCCAATGTAGCCATTTCTACTGCCCCCATATCCACTCCTTCCACAGCTACCGCCAAAGCCACCTCAACCACTGAAGTTCCTCTGCAACCGAAACTGTCATTGCTACCAAGACCACCTCCATGACCACCACTAAAATTTCCAGACCCACTTCATCCTCTTTGGCCAGATGAAGCACTAGCCATCTCCTGCTTCCACAGGGCTTTCCTCACTTCACAGTGATGGCTGTTCACAGTGAGGTATTTTTTGAATGATGATCTTATCCACAGACTCATGGTCATCAAAGATTACACAAGCAAGGATTTCCTTTCTCATTGATGGTACTATTTCAGTCTTTAAATTGGATCATCTGTTGCCTCATGAAGCTTTAAATTATTATTTTTAGTCTTTCCCAGATGACGCGCTCTCGTCTCACCCGTTTGGATCCGTGCCACCACCTGACATTGTGTCCTCCCCAACACGATTTCCATTGCACCTTGTAGTGGACTCTGCATATCATCTTGCCCACCTAGCCCACCTACAAGTGTCTGGATGCTTACACAAATAAATTTTATAACATAAAAAAAAAAAGATACACAAGCAAAGCCCCTCTTCTTTCCACTGCCTCAGTCAGTCATAATTTCAATCCCTTTGATTTCCCCATATTGTTCAAAATAATCTCAAAGGTGATGTTCTTCAGTATCTTCTTAATGCCACCAACAAAGACCTCCTTCACCATTAAGTGGGCAGCTGGTCTTTGAGAATATTTTCTTGAGACAGCTCTATTTGGTTCCACAACTCTTCCATCACTCTGTTTGGCTTTGCATTCATGGCTGCATCCACATCCTCCACGGTGGCATAAGTGACAAACCCCAAAGCCCCTGGAATGCTTGGTGTTCGGGTCGCTCATTACCACGCAGGCTGTGAGTGTTCCCCGTTGCTCGAAATGGCTCCTCAGACTCTCACCAGTCGTTTCAACGCTCGGCCCTCTGATGAAGAGCTTCTGCAGCTGTTTGGGTTCCTGGGGAGACTCTGACTTAGATACGACAGCACTCAGAAGAGAGACTGGCGATGCTTCTTCCGCAGTGTCCACCAGCAGAAAGGAATAAGCTGCTTGGATTGCTGAATCTTCAGTGCACACGTTCAAGCTATAAACCTCTTCCCTAGAACTGCTTTCATTGTCCAGTTGGCTTTAGCATGTTGTGCTTCCCTCTGTTGAAAATTTTATTTCTTTGCTGGTTTCTTCTGTGATCCATTGATTAGTCAGTAATGTATCATTTAGTCTCCAGGTGTGTGTTTGTGTCATTTCTGTGATTTCTTTTGCTGTGCTGTCTAGCTTCATTCACTATAATCTAATAGTATATAGGGCTTTCTTTCAATGCTTTGGTATCTACTTAAGCATCTGTTATGGCCCAAGAGATGGTACATTTTGTCAAAAGGTCCCTATGATACTGAGAAAAACGTGCATTATGTTGTTATATAAAACACTTCCTAGAGATCCTTTAAGTCAATTTGTTCAACAGTGTGGTTCAACTCTAACATTTCATCGTTAATTTTTGGTGTGGTTGACCTAATTATGAGAGTAGAGAGTCAAAGTTCCCACCGGTGACTGTAATGGTATCTACCTGTCTTCCTATACCCAGTGGTTTTGGTTTCATGAAGTTGAGCGTGCCAGCACGCAGGGTACAGATGCTCGTAACCATGGTCTCCCTCTGCTGGATTGTTCCCTTTACCAGTATGTGGTGGCCATCTCTTCAGGACAGCTTTGATATGATGTCCCCTGGATCTGGAAAGAAGGCAGCGACTACAGCGCATGGAGTACCATGCTCAGTCCTTTCACTTTCAGACTGTAAGCTTCTTTTGAATGAAGTGTGTCTCCCCTGGGCAATGCATGGCTATGTTTTGATTTTTGGATCCAGTCTGCCAATCTATGTCCTTTGATTGGAGAGTTAAGACCTTTGCTTTTGAGCGCTATTGTTATGAAGTGGAGTTGTTGTTGTTGTTGTTGTTGTTGTTTGATTGTTGTTTTGTTTTGTTTTGTTTTGGTACCAGGAATGGAGCCAAAACACTTGCCACACTTGTGCCTTGAACTTACATTCACGGCCCATGAAGTGTTTACTGAATCCTGTTGCTACATTATCTTTCCAGTGTTGATTCCTTTGATTTTTTCATTTTTTTAACTGTGCTCCAAGTTAGATGCATACTTTCCTTTGGGCTCTTTACTGCTGCTTCTCTTTGTGTTTGCCTAGGACTGCCTTGAATATCTCCTACAAGGCCGTTTCAGCAGCGACGCGTTTCTTTAGAACATGACGGCCAGGAAAAGGGATCTCTGTCAATTTTGAAGACTTATTTTGCAAAATGTAAAAGTCTGGGTTGACAATGGTTTTCTTTTAAGGTTTGAAAATCTTTCCTGCAAGTTCTCCCACCATTTAAGGCTTGTGCCAAAAAACTCTGCTCCTTTCTGATGGAGTTGCCTTTGTATGTAACTTGCTGCTTTTCTCTAATAGCTTTCTGTGTTTTCTCCTTTTGTTGTTGAACTTCGGAAACTTTATGATAGTTCTTTTCTGTCTGTAGCTATTTGGGATTTCATATGACTCTTGTACTTGAATATTGAATTCTTCCCCTAGATTTGGAAAGTTTTCTGCCATGTAATTTTTTTTTTAACAGTTGAGTTTTTTATTCATGTGAAAATATTGTTTTTTCTCCTTTAATACATTAATGGTATTGATACGATTTAGGTGAACACAACTCTCATACTCACCGCAGAAGTTCACAGCTGCACACTGATTCATTTTTTCTCACTTCTCTGTCCTCCCTTCAATCTGCCCTCCTTGTTTACAAAAGCATTGTGTTCATTTGCTCCATCTCTTCTTTTTCTTATTTTATTGAAGAAAAAATATCCATGAGACAGTTTCAAATCAAAACAATAGAACAGATTCAATAATTAATACATTGCGTACTATTTCCATAGTGTTTTTTTGTTGTACAAGGTGCAGACATGATATTCTATTTACAAACACTATTGGAGCAGATGCCTCTAATTAATGAATTAAAAGAATGCAGCTGTGTACCTATCTTTTTTAAAGTTCAATTATAGTACAGTTTTAATAATTAATACTTTTTACATTGTTATCTTCCTAGTGGTTATCCATAGTACAAGAAGCAGACAGGATATCCTGTCCAAACACTATTAGTGCAAATCTTTCTTCTCATACAATTATGCAAAAGTACTGCATATTTGTCCTAACTGTACTGTTTATATAAAAACAGAATGGTTCTTCCTTTGTATCCCTTTTCTTTTTGTTTAGTCCTGTCAGAGATGGGTATTCTATTGTCATTCAATTATTATAGGTGCTTGAATTCAGCGAAACAATCCAACACAGTTCAGCAGTCCAAAATAGTAGTGGGTTATCCAAAGAAGTTGTTGACTAGAGCCATTTATATCTCAGCTTATTATTATGGCCTTATTTTATATACCTCATTTTTATACTTTTCTGCTGGATGGTTAAGAACGAGATAAAGCAAGACGTATATAACAAAAAATGAAACTTTTGTATTTGATGAGGTCAGTCAAGTCCCCTCAGGGTTTATCCTGTAACCCTGTACTGCACTTTGTAGATCCTTTGTCAGTGTCAGCCATGTGGATGAGTCATGGCCATTGCTTGACCAGTTTGCTCTCTGTGAAAGCCTGAGAGAAAGTTTTCTCTCCATGTGACTCTCCTTAGGCACACTATGCATCATCGCTCACATTCCTCTGTGGCTCCATAAGCTCCTTGATCAGAAAATCTGGGCCACAACTGAGTTCCATGATGTGACAGTACAGGTTCTCCTATGTCCTGAGTCTTCACTGACCTTAAAAGGCTATGGCAAAAATGTTGGCTGACTTTGCAGCCCTTCCATTTCTCCAATTTTTGATCTGCAAACTTAGGTTATTAACAATCCAGAAGAGAAGCCGATTAGTACCCTGCAGCATATACCTTTCAGTTTGCCCTATCTGACTAAATTCTTTTTAGTTGTTGTTATACCTTTCTATTTGTATTTCTTCTTTTGATTTCTTATACTAGGGAGACTATACAATATTTGCACATGTATGTCTGGTTTATTTCACTTATGAGTATATGTTCAAGTGGTATCCACTTAAATACAAAGTTTATCATTCTTTATAGCTGAGTAATATTCCATTGCATAGAAATACCACATCTTTTTCAACCATTCCTCATGTGACAGGCATCTTAGTTGTTTCCAAGATCTGGCTATCACAAATTTTGCTTCTATAAACATAGGTACACATATGTCACTATGATATGATATTTTCAGTTCCTCTGGGAAAATTCCCAGTAGGGGGATAACCAGCTTGAATGGGATTTCCAGTCCTACTTTTGTGAGGAGTCTCCACACTGATCTCCACAATGATTGCACCAGTGTATATTCCCACTAGCAGTGGAGAAGTGTTCCCTTTTCCCTACATCATCTCCAACATTTGTTGTTGGTTGATTTCTTTATGATAGCCATTCTTTCTGGAGTGAAATGGTATCTCAGTGATGTTTTAATTTGCATTTCATGGATGGCTAGTGATGCGGAGCATTTTTTCATATATTTATTCGCTTCTTCAATTTTGCCCTCTGAGAAGTGTGTATTCATCTCAGATGCCCACTTCTGGATTGGGTCTTTAAATTTGAGGGCCCTAATGTATCATAGTTCTTTATAAATTCTAGGGAGCAGACCTTTGTCTGAGTACTTATTCGTTAGGATTTTTTCAAAATTTGTGGGTTGTCTTATCACTTCTTTTGACGTGCAAATCTTCTCCATAAGAGTTGATCCCAGTTGTTGATTCTTTCCATTGTTTCCCCGTGCAGATACATGTTTGTTCATGAACTCTTTGCCTACCCCTATGTCTTCAAGAGTTCCTCCTACTTTCTCTTCCAGGAGATTGAGTGTTTCTGTTTTAATGTTTAGATCTTTAATCCATTTTGACTTTAGCTTAGTGCACAGTGATAGACCTGGGTCAAGTTTTAGTTTTCGGCATGAAGAAAGCCAGTTTTTCCAGCACCATTTGTTTCTTCCAGTAAGTTTGTTTGGCCCCTTTGTCGAAGATCAGGTGGCTGAGTGTGTTCGTAGATGCCTCTGTGTCTTCTAATCTATTCCATTGATCTTCAGGTCTATTTCGTTGCCAATACCATGTTGATTTTGATACAGTAGGTTTGTAGTATAATTTCTAGTCAGGATTTGTGATGCCTCCTATCTTGTCTTTGTTGCCCAGGATTGCCTTTGCTATTCTAGGTCTTTTCTGGTTCCAAATAAATTTTAGGAATGATTTCTCTAGGTCTGAGAAGTATGTTGGTGGCAGTTTGATAGGGATTGCATTAAATCTGCACAACAATTTCGGGAGTATGGCCACCTTCACAATGTTGGTTCTTCCTATCCAGGAGCAGGGAATATCTTTCCATTTTCTGAAATCCTCTATGATCTCTTTTCTTAGGTCACTGTAATTTTCTGTGAAAAGATCTTTGACTTCCTTGGTTAAGTGAATTCCAAGGTATTTCATTTTCCACGGTGCTATTGTAAAAGGTATTGTTTCTATAGTTTCCCTCTCAGTGTGTTTGTTATCTGTGTAGAGGAATGCTATTGACTTTTCAGTATTCACTTTGTATCCTTCTATGTTATTGAATTTGCATATCACTTCTAGTAGCTTCTTGGGTCTTCCAAGTAAAGTATCATATCATCTGCAAATAGCGATAATTTAACTTCTTCTTTACGTATTCTTATTCCTTTTATTTCTCCCTCTTATCTAATGGCTGTTGCTAATGATTCCAAAACTACATTGAATAAGAGGGGTGACAGAGGACATCCTTATCTTGTACCAGATCTAAGAGTAAAAGATTTCAGTTTTTCCCCATTTAGAATTATATTAGCCAGTGGGTTGTCATAGATGGTTTTTATCAAGTTAAGGTAGAGTCCTATTCCAATTTTCTGTAGAACTTTGAACATGAATCAGTTTTGGACTTTGTCAAATCTTTTCCTGCATCAATTGAGATGATCATGTGGCTTTTAGATTTCAGTCTACTAATATAGTGTATTACAATTATTAATTTTCAAATGTTGAATCATCCTTGCAGCCCTGGTGTGAATCCTACCTGGTCATGGTGTATGACCTTCTTGACGATTTGCTGTATTCCGTTTGCTAGGATCTTATTGAGGATTTTTGCGTCTATGTTCATCAGGGAGATTGGCCTGTAGTTCTCTTTTTTAGCTGTATCTTTCCCTGGTTTTGGAATCAGTATAATACTTGCCTCCAGAAATGATTTTGGGAGGACTGATACCTTTTCAATTTCATTGAAGAGTCTGAGGAATGTAGGGATTATATCTTCTATAAATTTCTTGTAGAATTCAGCTGTGACTCCATCAGGACCTGGACTTTTGTTGGCAGGCTTTTTTTTTTTTTTTTTTTTTTTTTTTTTTTTTTTTTTTTTTTTCTTTTGTCTTTTTGAGACAGGGTCTCACTATGCAATTCAGGCTGGCCTTAAGCTCACTTTGTAGCTCAGGCTGGTCTCGAACTCACAACAATCCTCCTGCCTCAGCCTCCCGAGTGCTGGGATTACAGGCATGCGCCACCACGCTTGGCTTAGGCAGGCTTTTTATTACGTTTTGTATCTTGTTGGCTGTTATTGGCTTATTGAGAGTTGCTCAGTGGGCCTGGGGGCAGGGGCCTCTACCTATAATTTCAATGAAAAGATTTTCTACCTTTGATTCATCTTCAAATTTTACCTTTATTTCTGTAATTCTGATATTTCTTTGAATTATCTAGCAGCTATTAGATCCAGATTGCTTCGTGTCTTGTTTTCAGGGTATCATTAAACATATGATCAAGGGCACCTTCTTTGTCTTCACCTTCTGACACTTCATCCTCATATTGGTTAAATTTGCTACCCATGTGCACTACTGAAATGTCCTACATCTTGCATTTCTGCTTGCTTTCTATTCTTAATCACTAATTCTTTGCAAACTGGTCACTCATGTTTCATTTTGTTTAATTCACTTAGTTTACCGTCTGTTTCTTCTGTAAGCTCATCAAACATTTTATTAGTAAAGCCCTTTATCCGCTTAATAAAATCCTCTTCAAGCTTGCCAAGCATCTTGTGAATTTGCTTCCATGCCTCTTCTCTGAGCTTTGAAAGCATTTTAACCATTTGTCTTCTTGAGTTCTTTGCCTATAATTTCACTGTGCGTGGGACCAAGTTCTACAGAGCTACGAGCTTGGGAGGCACCTTGCTGCTTTGCTTGCTTGCACAGCAGTGCCTTGCTTCATGAGTTCTTTTGCTTACAGACAATTTGCTTCACAAACAGAGCATTTGGTGAAAATTTTTGTTTGCAAACTCTGCGTCAGGTGGCAAACACATCCGTGGCCATCTTTCCCCACACAAACACAAATGTGACCATCTTTCCAACATCACAGAACAAAGTAGTTCATGAGCTGAAGTACCACTATATTTCAACTGTTTTTGTGCTGGAGATGGAAGATCAGTTTGGGTGGAAAAAAAAAAAAAACATTCCGTTGCCCACAGCGGGAGCGTCCACCTCTCACAGTCGCAAGGCACCTTGCCTCCCGTGCTTTCTCCTTGAGGGCCTGGCCCTGTCTGACTGCCTATAGTATTTCTATCTAACTCAGATGTTTACAACATTATATCCATATTCTTTTTTTTTTTTATGTATTTGGTGCAGGGTCTCACTACACAGCTCGAACTCTTAATGACCCGCCTGTTTTCAGCCTCTGCAGCCCTGGGATCATAGTGTGCCCAGGGGTGCACCACCCGCCCAGTCTCCATGGCCAGCTCAGTGTGCCCAGGGGCAGAGCCAGTGCAGCACGCAGTACCAGGGACTGAGTCCCAGTCCCTGTGCTGGTTTTGCCTACTTGGTCTCAAATGATGGAGCTACATATTAGATTTTCCTACGGTTACTATGTTTGTGATAATTTCTCTGTGTTTCATAGATTTTTGTTTTCAAAATTTTAATACTACTCAAGTTCACTCCCTGATACTCTGCCATTTTGATTTCTGTGTAGATTTTTATCATCTGAAATTTACCCTCTGTAGTATTTTTATGGCTCTTAATTTTTTTCTTTTTTAAAAAACAATCACCTTTTCTTTAAACTTTTCTGAGCCACTTTGCTTTATATATGTTATTAGGTTAAGCCTAGAGTTTAGGGCATTTTTTTTTTTTTTTGCATCCAACTCAAGAATATCATGAGATTTAAGCCTTTTATAGCTATTGTAATAATTGATTTCTTTTTGTTCTTGTTTTTACCATTTGTTTTAAAATATCTTTCTCAGTTATGTACTGTGCTTTCTTTTGCTTTGATTTTTTCCCCCTGTGACTATAAAAGTGGAAATGCCACATTTTGGTTTGTTTTTCTGAGACAGGGTCTCACTAGGTAGCCCAGGGTAGCCTAGAGCTCACGTGGTCCTGCTGTGTCCGCCCCTTAAGTGGCAGGATCACGTGTGCGAGCCCCCATCCCACAGGCATGCCGTGGTCGTTGATGCATCGGGCCAACTTGCCTGAATCCTCTTGGCAGTTCCGGTAGTGGAGGCCCCGCCCTGCAGGTGGGCAGGGCCCGACCTGGGGCTGATTGGTTCCATCCTGGGGCGCTATTGGGCCCATCCTGGGGGGCAACTGGCTCCACCTTAGGGCCGTGGGCCGCCCCATGGTGGCTCAGCATGAAAAGCATGGGTAGAATTATGTAGAAGCACAGCGTTATCTATTCCAACTGTACTGTCTATACACACATCATGATTTTTTCTTTCTACAACCCTTCCTTTGTCTACACCTGTCAAAAGTGGGCACTCCATTGACATTCAACTAACTTAGGTGCTTGAACTCGACACTAAAATCCAACACAGTCCAGCATTCTGCAACCATAGTGAGTTATTCAAAGAAATTGTCGACCATATCCATTTACAGCTCAGCTTAATATTATGGCCTCACGATGTATACTTCATTTTTATACTTTTCTGCTGGATGGTTAAGACCTAGGTAGATCAAGACTTATACACCAACACAAGAACTTTATATTTCCTATGTGGTCATTGAAGTCCTCTCAGGGTTTATCTTGTAGTCCTGTACATTATTCTGTAGTTCCTTTGTCTGTGTCATCCATGTGGATGAGTCATGGCCAATGCTTGACCAGATTGCTCTCTATGAGAGCTTGAGAGAAAGTTTTCTCTTCATGTGACTTTCCCTAGACACACTTTAGAACTTCAGTCTCTTTCCTCTGTGGCTCCATAATCTCCTTGTTCAGAAAATTTGGAGCTCACCTGAGCTTCATGATGTTGCAGTACAGGTTCTCCTATGTCCTGAGTCTTCGCTGACCTTGAAAGGCTAGGGCCAAAATGTTGACTGGCCTTGTGGCTCTTCTATTTCTCCAACTCTGACTTGTGATCTTAGGTTGTTAACCATCCAGAAGAAAAGCTGATTAGTATCCTGCAGCTATGCCATTCACTCTGCCTTATCTGACTCAATTGATTTTACTTGTTGTACGTTTCCTTTTGTATTTCTGCTTTTCACTTGTTCTATGAGAGGCAAGATCTGCACTAATGGTGGTTGGACAGGATATTATGTCGGCTTTTAGTACTATGGTCATCCACTAGGTAAATAATTATAGAATTTTTTATATAATTCAGGTATAAAAAATAAGATAAGCAACTACATCCTTAATTCACTGATAAGAGATATCTGCTAAAATAATATCTGTAAATATAATATCATGTATGCACCTTGTACAATACCAAAACATTATGAAAACAGTTTGTAATGTATTAATTCATCGAATCTGTATGGTTAAGGTGTCTTGAAACTGTCTGATTGACATTTGTATTTTAATAAAATAAAAATAAATGAAAAAAAAATTAAAAAAAAAAAAAGAAAAGCATGGGTAGAGCCTTCCTGGCGGTCCTGCCCTGCCTCTGAAGTCCCAGTTCAAACGGAGCTCGATCTTCCCAGCCCCACCACGAGCGCTGGACTTCGTCAGTGCAGAGGGAAGAGAGGCTGGATGGGCGCCGGGCTCCTCCACTCTTGTTTTCTGCCACCATGAGCTGCTGCCCTTTGCCTTGGGGCCAGCGGAGTAGGAACTGAAGCCCCCAAAAACTGTGAGCTAAATAAACCTTTCTTTCCTTCATTTTGAGTGTCAGGTATTTGTCCCAGCAATGAGTAAAAAGTAACTAAGACACATTCCATTTTAAAATCTTCCTGATGTGCGTCACACAGCAGGTAGGAAGCCATCTCTCCGCTGTCACCTCTACCTCTACACATCGGCTAATCTTCATACAGCAGTGGGCCCGTCTCCCCACTCTAGGAGTGACAGCAGAGCATAGCCATGTGGCTCCTGCTTCATGGGACTAAGGGCCTGACAGAGAACCGCTGGGCCGGCCATTCTAGCAGCCTTTCTACCAACCCAATAACCTTATACGCCTCCAAATTCTACTGTTGGACAGCAGTTGAAAGGACTTGCCCTTTAGACAAAAAGTTTCTGAAGGACCCAGATTTCCATCTCCACTGTCTGGAAAAGCTGGTGTGCCTGGGCACCAGGATGACTCTGGAGTCTGCCTCTGTCTGCTGGAATCTATACCCACCCCTGTCTAGGGGATCAAAACTGGTTATCCACCAAGCCTCCAAAGAGACCAGCTGTTGGGCCTCCAGGGTGCGAGGCCAGAACCTTCCCCGGCCCCGCCAGCTCTGACGCTGTGGCTGTCTGATCCTGATTCACCCTGGTGTTCTGGGAACGGCTTCTGGACAGAGCAACTGTGGCTTTCCATTCTTTTCCACTGTGATCAGTTGTTGCAACTAAACCTTTCCAGTGACATGCTCTCCCTGCCACCAGACTGCACTTGACTACAAGTCTCGCCCACAGGGGACCATGCGTAATATTGGGTCAAGCCAAAGCCCCCAGGGCCAGCAAGTGTGTGGTCAGCTCTCTGCAGATGGAGCAGAAATCCTGCAAAAGCATCCTCAAGACTGAGGTCCTCCGGAACGGCACTGTCTCGCCAGTGACCAGGTTCCCAGCACCCCCAAGGTGACAAGGGACCTTTTTCGGGCAGTGTCTCTTGTGCCTCCCCAGCCATCTTCACGTTGCAGACAGATGTATTCAAAGAACTTCAGCTGTGGGGTGGAAATAGGAAGACAGGAAAGAAAAATAAAGTCCAGTGCCCGTGCCGTTCCACCTGCCTTCCCCAAATGGCGCTCCTACCAGGAGTCCCTATTAATAAATAAAGTGAGCTGCCTGCTAAGGTTTTCTTTTGCTTTTTTCACTTTTTCTTTTTCTTTTTTTAAATCTGGTGTTTATAATTCCAATTGGTGTAAAATTTCCTGATGGCTAACACATCACATCACCGACACTTTTGAATGAATGACTCATTCCCGAAAAACTGACTAGCTTGGTAATTTGGGAAGTAAAATCACATTTATGAGTCCCCCGGGGGGAGGGTCTATATTGTTAGGCATAAAAAGTAGATAAATCATCAAAGCAAGATCCGCAAACGTCCCCATTAGCCTTTGTCCTAGCACGAAGTGAGGCGGTGCCCTTTAAAAATGCACAGCCGCCCCCAGTCGCCAGAGCACTTTAAAATCGAGCCCTGTTTTATCTTGATGGTAAAATTACATGTTGGTCACTGTAATCCCGTCTGTGTCCAGCGGCCAGCTGTGTCCCCATCCAGCAGGGCTCCTCATTCAAGCTCACACTGACCGGGCCACAGGGACTTTGGGTGCCTTTGTGGCTAAATGTAGCACCCTCTCAAGAAGAAGCACTCCCCAATTAAGGCAGATTCGATTACAAGCAGCACCCACAAATAATAAATAGGTGTGTTGCCGATTTAAGGTTCAGCAAACCCACGACATGATCCTAATAGGACCTGACAAGGGTTTTTTTTAGCGGTTGGGAGTCAACTGTTATTACTGCGTTTTAACTACATGCATGCGTGTGTTTTTAAGCGTATCTATTTTTAAGGGCCACAAGTACTCACACAACCAAAAGGGCAGACACAAGCCTGTGCTATTTTGTGCCGAACTCTAATTGTATTTTTATGTGCTGTGGATTTGAAATCTAGAAGTCCTGGATTTTAAGCCTCAGGTCCTTTTCCCACTTTTCCAGAGTACTGTAAATTAGTTTAGTATGCTTGAAAGAATCCCTAATTGTAACTGTTCTTGTTGACATATCAACCTGAGGCGGCACAGAGCCGCTTGGCGCTGCTGCCCTTGGGTTTGTAGTTGCAGTGCATTTCAAGGGCCTGACAGGTCCGGCGCTAAGATGTTCTGAATTAGATTTGAATTACAACCGCTAAATGCCCTTGTCAAAGATTGTTAGCCCTGACACTAGCCATATACCTTGGGCTGACTGTTCCTATGCGCAGCCTACAGCTTAAACAAAGACATGCCCCCAAGTTCCATTCCGAATTGTCAAAGCGTAATTGAGTTAAAAAGAGCAACTACAGCATAAGAATCCCAATCTTTGCTGCTTCTTTGTACTTTGAAATAAATCCAGTGGAGAATTTAGCAGCACTGTGGAGGCAGAAAGTGAGGAAAGCATTTTCCACCAATATGCGAAGTTCTCAAAACGTGAAAATCCAAGGCCTGGCCCTGTAGTTCAGGACTAAAATCTTCTGTACACCCGTCAGTTTTGGACTTGGTCCCTCCTGAGCAAAAGAAGTAAAAGTGACCTGCTGGACAACAGACCCCAAAACACTGCCAAGGACATGGCAGTCACTCTAGAAATGTTGGTCACAGAGATGAACAAGTAAATCTTAATAAAAACAGATCATGGGAAGGCACGAATGGGGGTGTAGCCAGGTGACCCCTCTCTGGCCAGACATTGTTGCCCTTCCTGAGCCTCCAGGCCGCATCCGTAAACCTGACAGTGGCCACACAAACTCGCCAGGGTGTGATTGGAACAGTGGGTGCCAAGGCAACACGGTCCACTACCACCAGCACACGCTTTCTTTCCTTGCTCCTGAGCCTGTCATGTCACAGCCATGTGGCACCCCCGTGGGAACTTCCAGGGAGAGTCCACAACAAGCAAGACTTGAGAAGGCTGCAGAAGGAGGCCCAGCCCCAAAGCTGAGGAGGCCCAGCCGCCCGTCCCCGTCCAAAGCCACCGTGGTGACGTCACAAGCCACAGCATCTTGGTGGCTGCATGGTGCCTGCTCCATCTACTTCATCCCTAAATTCAAATTTCAAACACATCATCCAAAACAAACTTTGCTGCTGGAGGATTCAGCTGGGGCCAGCAGTTCACACCTAGTGGATTTACACCTCAGAGGATCTAAGGGAAGACAGCTGGTGAGTTGGAAATCGGGTTGCCGGATGAAATGTGCGGCACCCAGTTGCATATGAATTTCAGGTAAACAAATACATTTTCAGTGTACATGTGTCCCAAATACTGCAAGGGTGTATTTTAAAATCACTTGTTCATCTGAATTTAAATTTAACAACGTGTCCTGTCCCCTCCCCCAGCCCTGGCAATCCTCACTAGAAAGCATCTCAAATGGCTGTGTGTGTGTGTGTGTGTGTGTGTGTGTGTGTGTGTGTGTGTGTGTGTGTGAAGCCTTGCACCACCTAAAGATGCACTGAGCCTCACTGAGCCTCAACTGGCCACGGACAAATGATGACATCAGCCTTGTCGCATCTCGGGGCCCAGGAGATGAATCCCGACAGACACAGTGTGGGACACGCCCTGGGTAGCGAGTGCCATTTCCACTCTGTGGGGAGTCCACCCCTCCCTCACTAGAAAACTATGCGGCATCTCAGCCCCACGTGTACTTCTGAGCAGGGACAGAAATAGCAAGTTATCAAGTTGCACCACTGGATGCCTCAACTGGGAACAATGAGCACAAATCTGGGCAGCTTAGCACACACGCAAAAAAATCCTGCAGGAAAGACGTTCCAGTGGCTCATTCAGGGATCCCCCAGCCAGGGCCAAGAGGGTGTGAGGAAGCCTGCATCTGGAAAGGCCATCCCCAAGCTCCCTCAGGGAGAAGTGGAGGCGACAGAGGGACGTGCATCCAGCCCACACCAGGGGCAGGAGAAGGGCAGAGGCAGGGAGCCAGTAGGGCAGAGAAGCCCCCTGGAGGCTCTGCTCAGCCTTAAGCCAGGGCCTGGAGGCCAGACAACAATCTGTGCAAAAACTCTTCCACCCTCCCAAGTAAACACAACAGAGGAAAAAATATTTTTTGCAGGTCCTGCATTGAACCAAAAGCGGAATGTCTCCCTTTAAAAAAAAAAAAAAAAGGCTGAAATGATGAAGTGTGTGTCTGAAATTACCTACTGGCATGGCCCATCAGACAAACAGGGCTTTATGAAGGCAAATTATTCCTCACTTGGAAGCCTCTTGCAGCCTCTCAGACACTATCTCCTGGCTCATCAGCTCAGCGCCCAAGCCACAGGTGGGGGGGGGTAGCTCAGCATAACAAGCCTTCACCCCTTTGCGCCTGAATTCTCAGCTCAGCAGTTCCATCGCAGCAGAGGGCTGGGGCTCCCAGCTGCCCCTCCTCCCCTCAGGCCTGCTTCAGATGCAGGGCACAGCCTTGGAGTTCAAGCTGCTGCAGCGTAAGGAAGCCTATTTTGACACAGTAATTACAGGGCTCCAGTGATGCTTTACATTAGAGCATAAAACACTCATTAAATTAAAATTCTTCCATGAAATCATGAAAATAAACAGTCTGTCCAAACTGGCATCAACAAATTCGCAGGGCGCCTCTGCGTTTTCTCAGGGCCAGGCAGCACAGGCCCCGTTTTGCCACGAAGTGTGAAGGGCTCACATTCCTTTCAAGGCCGCATTCTGCTTCTTTTTAAGATTATTGCTTTAATTGTTTTTACAACTTGTAAGATTTTAAAGCTATTAAGCTTCAAAGATGGGGGGGGTGGGAGCACTTGCGATGGGGACCCTTGCCCAGGTTAGGGGCTGGGGGGTGAGCACTCCCCAGCCCTGGCCCTCTTGGGACAGTCAAAATGTGGAGGAGGGGGGGATGGGTAATTCTTCAGGATCCCTGAGTCTGAAGTAGACCTCCTGTTCAAAGCTTAGGGCAGGTAAGCAGGCTCCTAAATGCATGAAGAAAGCGGGGACCTTACAGCCAGCCACACCGGGGTTGAACTTGCTGACGGGCTTCCCTGTGCCCACTGTCCCTGGACACACAAGAAGAGTCACCCTTTTTCTTGTAGTCACACCCTACAAAGTTGCCCCAACATCAGCGGAGCAAACACTAGCCCCCTGCTCCCAGGAAAAACACAGGGTGAGCTCCTGGGAGCTGCTGGTCACATCTTCATCTGGCCAACACCTCTCCTTGTCTGCAGGGTCTCTGTTTAAGGGGTCTTATTAAATACGCATTGCTGGTTTAGTAACGCTGAGCTAAGAGCCCAGGGCACGGGATGCGAAGCTCACTCCTACTGTTCATCCATTCCTGCGTCTCTCTGCAAGGTGTGTCACATCGGGGTGCACCCAGCGCTTGCTCCCACACTGCCCGCAGCAGTATTTCACAGCCATCAGATCAAGACAAAGTGCAAAAATCAACACAAATGAAGGCAGGGTACAGACTGGACAAGGACTGCTGTTTGCTGAACGAACAGGGAGACAAGAAAGCAATGTCATCTTGTCCCATTTCAGCCAGGAGTGGGTAAACAATGGTTCACCACGCGTCATGTCCCTCAAGGATCACAAGAAGGCCACCAGGATTGCAAGTCATCTTAACAAGGGGGAGAACTCACAGTCTAGAAGCCATAGATAAGGAGTTAACAGCTCTTTGTAGGCACAAAATGGGAGGAGTTTGGGCAAACACTGATCAGAAAATCTATTTCGCCTTCCAAGTGTGGAGTCACGGAAGGGAGGCTGGATTCATGTCAGAGAAGGGTAAGTTACTTGCTAGTTCCCGCAGACAGAAGGGTGTTCAATCAAATAGAAGGAAAGACAAATTTGAATGTGCAGTCTTTAGTAATTTTCTTAGCGAGACACATTGATGAGGCAAAGCTTAGTCCAAAGCTGGGTGAAAGTTCTAGAAAGGGAATAAAGCAAGGCTGATTGGAGCTTCCTGGGTACCGTGAAAGATCAGCAAGGGGGGCGAGGAGAGCTCGGAAGAGTGTAGGGAAAGCAGGCTGGCCAGGCAGGCGCCTGCAGGGCGGGTGCTTTGTGCTGCGCATGCCCGGTGCTCCTTCCGCCACACCTCCTCACGTGCTCCTTTCACTGCAAGAGGTCCACAGCAGCGGCAGGACAATGACTCACTTGGTGGGTGAAGGGCAGACAGCCACTTGGGCAGAGGTGCAGGGTCTGGGCAGGGCCACCCAGACTCTCCAGAGAACCTGGATGAGGGTGGAGCTCGGGACCCACGCCCAGGAGCAGGGCATCCGGCCTGCTAAGAGGAAAGACACCCTGACGGTGGTTTGGGGATATCTAGATGGCCAGTCAGAGC
This sequence comes from Ctenomys sociabilis, assembly GCA_004027165.1. Taxonomy (NCBI): domain Eukaryota; kingdom Metazoa; phylum Chordata; class Mammalia; order Rodentia; family Ctenomyidae; genus Ctenomys; species Ctenomys sociabilis. Next base: position 9,482 of record PVKA01027757.1, on the reverse strand, counting down.
CAGTTGGGATAAGAGGTACGAAGCGCTTGGAGCAGAAGTGCTCACTAAATGGATTGCGTTGATGTGGCCGTCATCCTTGAAATGTGCTGTTTTCAGCCACCAGTACTGGCCCCTACTTCTCAGTCTGTGTGATCGGTCAGGGCAGAAGCCGTCACCCTCATCTCTGGCTCCCAGCGCCTAGATCTTGGGGCGCTGTGGGTGCCTCAGGGTAATAAAAGAAAACGAGCAAGGATTCCAGGGAGAAGGCTGCTGCCTGCCTTCTTGGGAGATGCCCAGCCTTGATGGCAGGAAGGTGGCGGGGCCTTCAGTCTGTAAGACACATGCAGTGCCCCTAAAGCCAGCGCCAGAGAATAACCCAGTTGCCCCGGTAGGCCACGGCTTTCCATCACCGACCTCAGAGAGTCCAGGACCTCACGGGCCCCCAGTGGACTCTGGGAACAGGCCAAGCCCAGGGAGGCCGAGCAGCCCCGGCCCAGAAGCTCTGCTCCCCGGCCCACCCCAGCCATCCAGCAGAGCTGTACACTTCTTAGATTATTCAGTGGAATGGCAGCCTAGATATTCACCAAAAAAAGAACTTTTTGCCTTAAAAAGTAAGAATAGGGCTGAGAATATAGCTCAGTGGTACAAGCACCTACCTGGCAAGTGCAAGGTCCTAAGTTCAATCCACAGTACTGGAAAGAAAAAAAAAAATAAAACACCCAGTTGAGCACTATTGATATTCAATCACTTGATACTGGAAAGAAGAAAACAAATTCAGAAAGTGACTCACTCAAACTCAGTGTGACTCAAACAAAGGGGACAGACAGGACTGGAAGCCAGGGTCTACCACACCACAGGAGGTTTCTCCATGATATGTCCACTTACATACATATTCATTTCTTGGATCAGTCGGGTTTACACAGGACAAGCTTCAGTAACAAACATCCCCAAATCCCGGAGCTCGATACAAGGCTGGTTGCTCACTTGCACCAGCTCCAGTGCAGATGTGGATGATTGTGGGGTGACCTGGGATTCAGGGTCCTCCTTGTCTGTGGTGCCGCCATCCTAGCAGCAGATGCTCTCCGTGGCCACGTCTGACTAGAGAAAGGCACACAGTTTTCATTGCCTTGGCCTGGACATGGCACCCACATCTGCTTATGATGACCCCTGTGTCGTTAGCAGACGCAGCGGCGCAACCTCCTTACTGCCCGAGGCCCGGGAAGGTGACCCCCCTCTGCCAGGAAAGAGGCAAGCTAGTGGGCCTGGCCCCTGGGTTATGTAATCCTGAGGAAAGTAGAAAAGCCCAAGACGTGGACCTGGGAAACTTAAGTGTGTGCTCGTGTACAGGGGCGTCACAGCAGTACTCACCAGAAGTTTAAAGCCAAGCACATGAAGTTGATTTGAAAATTATAATGCACTCTACAAGCAGTGGTAGGCAGTTGTTCACGTTGGTGCCCCACGCTTAGGCTTTGTCAGAGTTCCGCAGAGGACTGTGAGGCCCAATGAAACCATGTAATCAACTCTCAAGGGCCTCCCTGATAAAAAATGGGGCATGCCACACAGGAGAGAAGCCCTTGCTCCCATGGGCACCAGGGACAGACCCGGAGCTCAGCCGCCTGGAACCAGAAAGGCTGCACACTGTTCTGGTGGTCCTCCAGTACAGAAGAGATCAAAGCCATGATTGGAACCCTGTCTGTAGAAGCAGAAATTCTGTCACATCCTTCGGGGCACTTACTGAGCTCCATGTTAAAAATTCTCATTTGGGGGCCAGATGTGGTGGCAAGTGCTTGTAATCCCAGCACTCAGGAAGCAAACCCAGGAGGATCGCTGCAAGTTCAAGGCCAGCCTGAACTGCACGGTGAGACCTTGCATACAGAATAACACGACACGACCCTTGCTCTGGCTGCCCTCCTTTTGTTCGTGCTGGTGTTCCCTGCAAGGCTTAGCGAGGAGGAAACTCCATTTTTTATGAGAAGCACATCCTTGGTACTCAGGCACATTAGGCTAAAAATGAGACAGACGTGTGCAGGCCCTGCTGGCTGGGACACAAAGCAGAACCGTATTTCAGAAGAGTATTTCATTATAAATCCAGCTAAAATACTTAATATATAGCACTTAAAATGATGTCAGTTATAGAATGCTTTCACCTGAAAGCAGTGCTTAGGCTAACATCCTGTTAAAATATAAAATTATAAAACATAAAGAATAGATATTTCATATCAACCTCAATAGGTCATGAAATTTTGACATAGTAATCTTATACTGGGGATTCTACTGAAATATGTACAAAAAACTACACACACAGGTGTTAACCATGGCCTCTTACCTATTAGTGGAAAGTTGAAAACCCTTTAAATACACAACAGGAGTCTGACCATAGATGATGAAATGGGAGGATATTATGCCGTCATTAAAAATTATACTAATAAGGAGTTTTTATGGAAATGAGAGCATGTTTCTGAAAAATGTTATAGAGAAGCAACATTTATATCAATTTTATATTTGTTTGTTTGTTTGGTGGAACCGGGGATTGAACTCAGGCCCTTGCGCTTGCCAGGTAAGCGCTTATTCTACTGAGCCATCTCCCCAGCCCCTAAATCAATTTTAACAGGAAGTGCCTATGAGCTGGGCTATGCCTTGGGGTAAAAATGTTCACTCAACAGGATTTGTCAATGCCCAGGCGGCTGGCATCCCACTGAGAGCTGGGATGCAAAGCCATCCATGTACACATTCATAGAGTATGTGTCTGTGGAGCGTTCAGCCAGCAAGAGCTAGGAAGCAAAACTGTATATAAGAATATGAAATAGGGCCGGCCAAATAGCTCAGTGGATTAAAGAGCCTGCAAGCAGGGCACAGGGGCTGGAGGGTTCGATCCCCGGGTCCTACTGTGCTTGCTGGCCGCCTCCAGGGCAAACTGGGACAGCAGTTGAGACTGGGTGTGGTGGTGCACGCCTGTAATCCCAGCTCTTGGGAGGCTGTAAGCAGGTGGACCACTACAAGTCTGATCTCGTAGTGAGACCTTGAACACCCTATAGACCCTTCAGCAAAAAAAAAGAATATAAAATAGCATCAATATGGGGAGAAGAGGCTGGGAGAAAATACTGATTTATTTGTGACCATCGGTGCTGGGTATAGGGCTCCAGATGATGTTGATTTTGTTTTGTTTTGTTTCTGAGACAAGGTCTTGCTATGTAGATTAGCCTGACCTCAAACTCATGACTGATCCTCCTGCCTCAGCATCCCAAGTCCTGGGGTGACAGGTGTGCACTACCACACCTGGCTGATGTTGTTCTTTATATTGTCCAAATTTTCTGTAATGGACATTTACTGCTTTTGAAATTTTATATTTTATTTTATTTTGTTGTTGATATAGGGTCTCACTATGCAGTTTGGACTCAGAGTGATCCTCCTGCCTCAGCCTCCCCAGCGCTGGTATTGTAGTTGTGTACCACCATGCCTGGTTTCAGTGGCCAGCACAGTGCACCTGAGTTATGGGGCCAGCATGGCATGCAGTATGGGGGACTGAACTCAGAACCTTGTGCTTGCCAGGCAGGCACTTATTACTGTCAAGCTATCCCCCCACCTTAATGTTGAATGAGAGGAAAATGTGAAAGCCACAAGCGGGCACGATCCTGAGCATGAAGGAGGACCTGTCGTAGGCACCCCAGGTGAGCACTGCTGGTACTGAAATGCAAATCCCCGCTCTCCTCTGCTGCTCCCATCGAACCCAGCAGCATTTGTCACTTGAAGGAGCAGAGCTCTGTCTGCCCTCCCTACCCTGTAGATTTCTTGTCAAAGCGGAATGATCTAGGAACTGCTAATGAAGCAGGTTTGTGTTTGAACCCTCCCTCTGCCGTTCAGTATTCAGGAGGCCCGAAGCACTGTGTGAGCTCCCAGGGGCCCCACCCATTGGGCCGCATAACGGGGGGAGTGTGCAGCTCGGCACATACCCACGGCATGTGTCTCAGCCTGTCGTGATGCTATGCCAAAATGCCCCAGCCTGGGCCGCTTTTACCCAACAGAAGTGTGTTGCCTGCTGCTCTGGAAGCTGGGAAGCCCCAGGCAAGACCCTGGCAGAGCTGGGTCAGGAAGGGCTCATAGAGGCACTTTCTTTTGCTCCCTTCACGTGGCGGGACAAACTAGCCCCTTGGAGCTCTTATAAAAGCACCAACTGGACGGCGGGAGGGCTTCACGCTCTGAAAGCTCCTTCTGGAAGAAGCCACTTCGTAGCACTACTGAAGGGGAATTGGGTTTCAACGCAGGAATGTGGGAGAGGATCAAACCACGACGAGGCAATCAGTAAGGGGTACATTGTGTAACAAGCAACTGGTCTGCATCCAGACGCTTCGCATATCTTATTTTCCCCCCTCCATCCTCCACTCCCCCTGGGAGGTGCAAGGGTGTGTCATACGGTTTAAGAGTGATTAACTCATTAGAAATATTCCAGGGGCCTGGGCTGGCATCCCACTCCATGATGTCACCAGTGGCCAAGGTCCTGTCTGTCTACTTTTCCAGCTGAGGGTGTGGCTTCCGGCCTCCTGGTCTCCAAATCACCCCTTTTTTCTTTTTTAAGCAGAAAGCACCCTAGAGTTTACACACTGCTACTTCCTCCTCCTACAGTCAAAGGGCAACGCCAACCACAAAGGAGTCTGGGAAAGTCGTGTGAAGGGAGGACACGGCTGCCCGGCGTGGCATCTGGGGTCTGTGGCTGAGCAGGAAGATGGCACCGAGTAGGCGGCCAGCTGCTGGCTGGATGCAGCGTTAGAAGGAAATAATCTAAACAAGATTTCAGGTCTTAAGAACCATATTGCTGATAATGCGAAGTTGAAAACTTAAGTATCCAAACATAGAGACAGCATAATTGAGTGTTAGAGAATACGGTACATTTATTCACTCTGAAATACTATGCAAGCATTACAGCTATTTGAAAGGAGCCTAGGAAGCAACATGGGAAAATGCTTACACTATCATGCTAAGTGAAAACGCAGACTATAAAGCCATTTCTGCTCATGAATAAAACATGAAAATGTTTATGCATATGGAAAATAATGAATAGGGCTGACAAAAAAGTGTAGTTCTCACAGCCTGGTGGTGGTGCTTATGAACATTTTTTTCTTTATTTCAAAATTCTCTCTAAAAAATACCTCTGTTCAGGTATTTTTTAATGTATTTGTTAAGCTTTTTTAGAAAGAAAAAGAATAAGCTATACATAAGAAATTAAAGTATTCCTCAGAGCTTAGCAGAAAATCAAACCAAATATTTGTCAGAGTCCTGAAGGAGTCATTATTTTCTAAGCTTTGAAGCCGAAGTGAAGATTTCAAAGAAAAGTCTGATGAAATAAAACATAAACAGGCAGCCAAAAGCAATCCTTAACTGACCCATTTTATTTAGCAAAAGAAATTGTTTCAACAGCAGACCGACTGCTAGCAGAGCCGGTGCGTGTGCCATGCCGGGGCCCAGGGCCAGCGGGCAGGAGGAAGACGCTTTGGGAAGAGGATTCGGCAGCACAGCTCAGAGCTGTAAGTGCAATCGCAGGCTTCGGGCTGGCCTCGCCGCCCTGGAGACCGTATGTAAGACGCGTTTCCACCAAAGACAGCACGCACACGGAGATGTCCCACCCGGTGGTGGCTGTCAGAGCTGTTCCTCCGAGGTTCCTCCTCCGCCCGTGGCTCGGTGCGTGCTCTTCTCGACAGGATCCTGAGGGAGACATGCTACAGATCGGAAATGTGTTTTGACCTAACAACCAACAGATTGAACAGGGTTGCAAAACATACCCTACAAGGAGTTATTGAGTGCCTTCTGTTTACTACAGGACATGAAGGCTTGTGTGGTAGACGGGACAAGTGCTAGGTTCCGGCAGGGGAAGTGCTGAGCCTTGCCCAGCACCCAGCAGCCTCACTCTGTGTTCCCTGGGGTGGGGTGTCCGTCGGTAGCATGGGTGTGGCGTGCTGAGTGTGTTCGAGACCATACGGTAATGCCCCTTGCGAGACCACGGGGGGCTCTTCCACGGTCAGAGCGCTCAGGAAGCTGTTGTATTGCTTTAAACATAAAATTGTTCCAGAATAAAATAGCTCTGTTCTTGTTCGCTAAGCACAAGAGCCTGACAGAGATCATACATACGAATCATTGAAAGAATAACTGCACATCCCCTAGGTTGGCAGAGGGGCCCCTGGCTCGCAACGGCCAGCCACAGCTGTGCAGAAAATATAGCGAGCGCCACTGAAGAAGTCTTAAGTGCCTTTCATTTTCATTCAATTCAAAAACTAAAGCAATGTAGAATATCTTCTGCTAAGCACTGGACAACATGTATTCTGTGTCATTAGCATTAATCAACAGTGATATCAGTTGTACCTGCGTAGTTTTGGGTTTGGTTTGGTTTCAGTACAGGGTCTGTTAGTATAGTTTAGGCTGGTCTTAAACTGATTACGCAGCCCCAGTTGGCCCCAAATGGTAGTGATTCTCCTGCCTCAGCTTCCAAGGTGCTAGAATTACAGACCTGCACCACCATGCCCACATATCTGTGTTTTTTTTTTCCCTTCCCTTTTCAGCTACTATAAATTATAAAACTTCATATGTACCATCCATTAAGTTTCTCTTGAGCAGTGATATTAAGCTTTTGCCAGTCATATTTTACACAAATCTCTTCTAGTTTAAGCCTTATATTTTCACTTTTCATGAGATGTTTTAATTAAGAACTTCCACATCTCCATGACATTTGAGTGGAGACAGGATTCTTAAAGATGGCCTCCAAACTCACAAGCCTGAGAGGCAGAGATTGATAACATCGGCTTCATCAAAATGTCATCCTGGGCCAGCCTGGTAGCTTGGGGAATAAAACGCCTGCAGAGGCGGGGTGCAGGGGCTGGGGCTCGATCCCGGCCTGCCGAGCGCCCCGCCCCGGGCGCGCGGAGCTGGTGGCTGTGCCCGGGCGTGGCGGTGCAGCCTGAAATCCCAGCGCTTGGGAGGCTGAAAGGAGGAGAATCACTATAAGTCCCATCTAAGTAGTGGGACCCGGTAGACCCCGTCCTAAAAACAGAAAAAGAAAAATTATCCTAAAATTCACTCCATATTCAAGTCTTCGTTTTGTCTGGATCCCGCCCCCCTTGGTGTGAGGTAGAGACCTGTTTCTTTTATCCCCGTAGAAATTGTCAGTAGCGCCATCTGTCGACCACTTCGGCTTTGCTTGACCTTGCTGTGCTTGGTGGTGTTTCACGTACACGATCTGAACAGCACAGGCTGCCTCTGGGGATCTCTTCCGCCCCTGTGCTCTACCTGTCCATCTTTCATATATACCATGCTGTGTGAATTACAACCATCCCATATTCTTAACACTTGCCGCGGCAAATCATCGTGCTTATAAATTCCTTTTCAAGAACGTCTTAGCTATTCTGTATTTTTATTTTTTTAATCATTTATTTATTTATTTGGTATAGGGTCTCACTACACAGCTCAGACTCATACTGATCCTCCTGTCTCGGCCTCCTCAGCACTGGGATTACAGGTGTGCACCACCATACCTGGTGTCAGTGGCCAACGTGGCATGTAGTACCAAGAACTCAGGTCCTTACTCTTGCCAGGCGGACACTTAGACCACCATGCTATCGCTCCACCCCATCTTAGCTATTTATATAAAACATTTTATATAAATTTTATAATCAACTGCCAAATTTCTTCCCAAAAGAAAACAAGAGCAAAAGAGAAACTCTTTAGAAGTTTGATAGAAATGGACTATAATCAATAAACTAACTTGGAAAGAATTGATGACCATAAAATATTCCATCTTTCTTTTGTACAGATGCTGTATCCTTCTGTTTGGTGTTTTTAATGCTTTTTTAGAAATGTTTATACTTTCCTATCTTGTCTTAAATGATGATGCTTATTCTACTCTCCAATACTTTCTTTTTTGTTAGGATTGCAATTGCTGAGTTTTTGTTCTGCTTTCTGTTTACTGCAGGTTGCACGTGTTGCATTAGATCCAGCACGCCACGCGGCCAGGGCTGCCATCCCAGAAGGCATCAAACCGTGGGGGGACAACAGCCACTGATGTTCTGCGCTCCGGGGACTCCCCACGTGGATTTCAGGGGAGGGTGGGCCCCCATTACAAGCAAGTGCCTCCTTGCTGTGTGTTCACGTGGCCTTGCACGTACAAGCAGAAAGACAGGGCTCTGGGATCTTTTTCTCTTCCTCCAGGGTATGCACATCCTATTGGACTCGGGCCTCGGCCTCAGCACCCTGTTTAACTCGAATCACCTCCTTCAAGGCCAGCTCCAAATATGGTCACACCGGAAGCTAGAAGATCAACATACCTGGGGGGGACGAATTCACACCAGCATCAGCAAACTTGCTAAGTTGCCTCGTTGATTCTGATACATTAGGCTTTCCACAGGGACAAGAATATCATTGTTGAAAGACAGTCCTGTTTCTCCCTTTTCTTTTTTTTTTTTTTTTTTTTTTTTTTTTTTTTTTTTTTGAGACAGGGTCTCACTATGCAGTTCAGGCTGGCCTTAAGCTCACTTTGTAGCTCAGGCTGGTCTCGAACTCACAACAATCCTCCTGCCTCAGCCTCCTGAGTGCTGGGATTACAGGCATGCGCCACCACGTCCGGCTTCTGTTTCTCCCTTTTCAATATTTATCTTTTATTTATTTTTTCTTACTTTTTGCATTGAAAAATGTGCTTAAATGTTAGAAGCAATGGTAACAGAAACTTTTATCCTCTTGCTGACTACAAAAGAAATATTTTAAATCTCACCAGTGAGTAGCGTGTGTGGCACAAGGTCTGGCAGTGCTGTGCATCAACTTAAGAGATCCCTTATGCTCGTTGAGGCCTTCTGCACTCATTTGTATTTAATCAAGGAGTTTTTTCATAAATGCAGTAGTGCTCCTTCCCAAAGGAACAGAGAAAGATGTGTATGTTCACGTGGGTGCCTCAAACTCTGTACAGCACTGAACCCTCAATTTAGTGTTCCCACCTATCTAGCCATGGTGAAGCTTAATGTGTAAGTGCGAACAGTGAGAGATTAACAGCAACTGGCAGTAAACTAGAACAATTATAACAGTACACTCTATTAATATACTCAGGCTCTCTGCCTCTCTGTGTCTCTCTCTGTCTCTGTCTGCCTCTGTCTCTGTCTCTCTCTGTCTCTCTGTCTCTGTCTCTGTCTCTTTTTGTTTCTCTCTCTAGCTCTCTCTCTGTCTCTCTTTCTCTGTCTCTCTGTCTCTCTCTGTCTCTGTTTCTCTCAATCTCTGTCTCTCTGTCTCTGTCTCTCTCTGTCTGTCTCTGTCTCTGTCTCCCTGTCTGTGTGTTTCTCTCTGTCTCTCTGTCTCTGTCTCTCTCTGTCTCTCTGTCTCTGTCTCTCTCTGTCTCTTTTAGTTTCTCTCTCTCGCTCTCTGTCTCTCTGTCTCTCTCTGTTTCTCTCAATCTCTCTCTGTCTCTGTCTCTGTCTCTCTCTGTCTCTGTCTCTCTCTGTCTCTCTGTCTCTCTCTGTCTCTCTGTCTCTCTGTCT
>PVKA01027756.1:0-30155 GCA_004027165.1 Ctenomys sociabilis | reverse complement strand
AAAAAAAAAAAAAAAAAAAATAAAAAAAAAAAAAGAGAGAAATAGACTGGCACAGTGGATTAGGAAATAAAACCCAACAATATTCTGTATACAAGAAAAACAATTAACTCAAAAGGACATTCATAGGCCCAGAGTCAAAGGATGGAAAACAATACTACATGCCACAGCACCTCGGAAAAAAGCAGGAGTAGCAATTCTGTTCTCAGATAGTCTCAACTTCAAACCAAGAAGGATCAAATGACACAGAGAAGGCCACTATATTGGTTAGGGGAAAAATTCAACAGCAAGAGGTAACACTCATAAATATCTATGCATCAAACACAGAGCAGCCAACTATGTAAGACAAATCTTAATGGACATGAAAAACCTCATATCTAAGAGCACAATCTTAACAGGAGACCTTAACACACCCTTATCTCAAAAACATACATCAACCAGACAAAAAATTAGCAAGGAAGTAGCAGAACTGAACCAGAGCTGGGAACAAATGGATCTGGTGGACATATACAGATTGTTCCAACAAACCACAGCTGAATACATACTTTTTTCAGCTGCACATGAGTCGTTTTCCAAAACAGACCACATACTAGTCCAGAGGTCATGTTTAAGTGTATGCAAGAAAACAAAAATTATCCCATGCATATTATCTGACCACAGTGTAAGAAAACTGGAAATAAATCACAAAAGAAACCAGAAAAACCCACTAAAATCATGGAAATTAAACAACACCGTACTCAGAAATCAATGGGTCACAGAAGAAATTAAACAGAAAGTTCAACAAGATCAATGAAAATTCACGCACAACTTGCCAGAATTTATGGGATCTGATGAAAGCAGTTCTTGTAGGGAAAATCATAGCTATGAACTCACACATTAGGAAAACAGAAGGGGAACAAATAAACATCCTAATGTTGTACCTTGACATCTAGAAAAAGAAGAGCAAACAAAATCCAGAGCACAAAACCAGGAAGAAATCATGAAGAGCAGAGCAGAAATTAACTCAATTAAGATGAAGAAAAAAGTTCAAAGAATCCACAAATCCAGAAGTTGATTCTTTGAAAGACTAAGTAAAGTTGATAAGCCTCTAGCCAACCTCATCAGGAAGAGGAAAGAAAAAATTTAAATACAAGCAATAAGGAATAAAAAGGGTGAAATCACCACAGACCCAGCAGAAATTCAGAAGATTACCAATAGTTACTTTGAGAACCACTATACTCACAGAATAGAAGACACAAAAGAAATGGGAAGATTCCTTGAAAGGTATGAATTACCAACAGTGAACCAAGAACATATAACAATTCTCAATAAGCCAATAACAGCCAATGAAATATGAAATGTAATGAAAGGCCTGATGACAAGGAAAACTCCATGTCCTGAGGGATTCACAGCTGAATTCTACAAGAAATTTATAGAAGATATAATCCCTGTACTCTTAAAACTCTTCAATAAAATTGAAAAAGAAACAGTCCTCGCAGAATCATTTATGGAGGCAAGTATTATATTGATTCCAAAACGAGGGAAAGACACAGCCGAAAAGGAGAACTACAGGCCCTGTAGGAGAGCTATGTTTCCTCATGAAAATAGATGCAAAAATCCTTAAAAAATCCTAGCAAGTAGAATACAGCTAATCATCAAGATCATAGACTATGACCAGGTAGGATTCATCCCAGAGATGCAAGGATGGTTCAATATTCAAAAATCTGTAAATGTAATACACTATATTAACAGACTGAACTGTAAAATCTGCATGATCATCTCATTTGATGCAGAGAAAGCTTTCGACAAGTCCAACACTCATTCATGTTCAAAGTCCTACAGAAAATTCAAGTAGATGAACTCTACCTCAACTTGATAAAAGCTGTCTATGACAACCCAAAAGCTAATATAATCCTAAATGGGGAAAAACTGAAGTTTTTCACTTTTAGATCAGGTACAAGATAAGGATGTCCTCTATCACCCCCTCCCATTCAGTGTAGTTTTGGAATCATTAGCAACAGCCATTAGAAAAGAGGGAGAAATAAAAGGAATAAGAATAAATTTGCCTTTTTTTTTTTTTTTTTTGCAGAACCAGGTATTGAACTCAGGCCCTTGTACCTGCCAGCAAAGCACTTATTCTACTGAGCCATCTCCCTGGCCCCTTCTACTGAGCCATCTCCCTGGCCCCAGGAATAAGAATAGATAAAGAAGAAGTAAAATTATCACTATTTACAGATGACATGATACTTTACTCGGAAGACCCCAAAAATGCCACCAAGAAACTACTAGAATTGATGTGGAAATTCAGTAGCATAGCAGGATGCAAAGTCAAAACTTAAGAGTCAGTAGCATTTCTCTGCACAGATAACAAGCACACTGAGAAGAAACAATAGAAACAATACTGTTTACAATAACACCATGAAAAATGAAATACCTTGAAATTCACTTAACCAAGGAAGTCAAAGATCTTTTCATGGAAAATTACAACACACTAAGAAAAGAGATTATAGAAGAGCTCAGAAAATGGAAAGGTATTCCATGCTGCTGGATAGGAAGAACCATCAACGTGAAGATGACCTTACTCCCAAAATTGCTGTACAGATTTAATGCCATCTCTATCAAATTTCCACCAACATTCCTCCCAGACATAGAGAAATCGTTCCTAAAATTTAGTTGGAACCACAAATGATCTAGAATAGCAAAAGCAATCTTGGCCATTAAAGACAAGGCAGGAGGCATCACAATTCCTGACTTGAAACTATTCTACAAAGCCAGTGTGATAAAATCAACATGGTATTGGCAACAAAATAGACCTGAGGATCAATGGAATAGATTAGAAGATGCAGAGGTATCTGTGAACACACTCAGCCACCTGATCTTCGATAAAGCAGCAAAACAAGCTTACTGTAAGAAAGATAGCCTATTTACCAAATGGTGCTGGAAAAACTGGCTTTCTAGATGCTGAAAACTAAAACTGGACCAAGTTGTATCACTATGCACTAAGCTCACATCAAAATGGATTACAGATATAAACATTAAAACAAAAACACTCAATCTCTTGGAACAGAAAGTAGGTGGAACTCTTGACGACATAGGGGTAGGCAAAGAGTTCATGAACAAACATATATTTGCATGGGAAACATTTGGAAGAATCAACAGCTGGGATTAACTCTTCTTGAGGAGTGTCTGCATGTCAAAAGAAATTGTCACAAAGTGAAAAGACCACCCATAAATTTTGAAAAAATCCTAATGAATAATCAATCAGACAAAGGTCTGCTGTCTAGAATATATAAAGAAATAAGATATATTAATGTCTTTAATTTAAAGACCCATTCAAGAAATGGGCATCTGAGATGAACACACACTTCATGGGAAACTTCCAGGTCTCCTTAAGCGCCCAAGGGGCATGCTTCCTGAAGCCCACTTGTGATGCACTTGTGAATGTTGACTGTGTATTCTCATTCTCAGGCCCCCATCTGACTGATGGCAGAATGTCCCTTCTCCTTCTCACCACCCTTCTTTGTGGGAGCCATTCTGCTGGGCTCAAGTTAGGAAGAGCACTCAAGTATTTTTAATTCAATGTCCAAACAGAGATAAGCACAAAGAACATCTCCATAGTGATTGCTAAAGCTAATAGAAACCATGATTTTCTAAATGTGATTTTTCAAAGTCATTTTATATCACTTCTCATTATCTATTTTGTACTTAAACAATGCTTTCCTCTTTAGCAAGGCAATGATTAATTAATGTGTCTGCTCAGTATACGATAAAGATTAACCTCTACCCTATGTGGTGATGTACTTGACACTAACATAAATTTTCATTGTACTCTCTATATATAGAATAACATTGAGAAAGGAAAATATTTTTAAGATATTGCTGTATTGTTACAGTATTTCCAATAATTTTTAAAAGGCTAAACCACAATACCATAGTAACTGACATATAGGTGGAGACATAAAACAAAACTAGGGAGGGGAAAAATGTGAAGCCCAGAACTGCTATGTACCCTGATTTGCTATTGTTGATTGAAAGTGTTCTTGGAATTCTGGGTCTCTTTTGGTTCAACATTAATTTTTTAATTGTTTCCTCCAGTACAGTAATAAATGGTGTTGATAATTAGTCATAGTTCATTACATCTCTATATAATTTTTGGGAATTATGGATCATTTTGCCAATATTGGTTCTATCTATCCAGGAATAAGAGATGTCTTTAATTTTTCAATGATCCATATGATCTTTTTCAGGGTAATATAGGGTGGGTTATGAAAATGTCTTTACTTTTTTTGGTTTAGTTAATTCCCAGTAACTTTTCTTGTGCTGATATTAATGGTACTGCTTTCCTAATTTCTTTCTTAATGGGTTCATTTTGGTGCATAAGAACAATATTGACTTTTTTGTATTGTTACAACAATGAATTTGGTTATTAATTCTAGAATTCTTTGGTGGAATCTTTGAGGTTTCTAAAGAATTGGATCATGTCATCTGTGATTATAATTTGATTCTACCTTAGCTATAAGTGCCACTTTTATTTCTTTCTGTTGCCCAATTGATCCAGAAAATATTTCAAGTACTACAGCATTATTGGATAAGAGCATTGATAGTGGACAACTTTCTCTTATTGTAAATTTGAAAGGAAGGCTGGCAGCTTTTCCCCACATTGGCAGTAGGTTTGTCATGAATGATATTCAACAGACTGAATCAAGGACCTTCAATAACAATAATCTTCAGAATCTTTTTCATCAGAAATGGATTTTTTATTTTGTCAAGGGCTTTATTGAAAAGGCTATATAATTTATGTGCATCCTTCTATTTATGTGACATATTGGATCCATTGATTTGCATATGCGAACCATACTTTCATCCTGGAGTAATGCCTGGTTGATTATAATATGCAATGTTGAATAATTTATGGAATGCCTTTTACCTGTATACTGTTCAGAACTTTTGTGTCTACACTAATTGAAGAGATTGGTCTGTAGCTGTCTTTTGTTGTTAGTATTTTATGATTTTGGAATAATGATAATGTTAAGTTCCACAAATGACATTGGGAGTACTTCTTTTCTGTCAGTTGTATTAAAGTGTTGAGAATAACTGGCATTAGAACTTCACTGTAGTTTTTGCAATCTTTGGTGACTCCTCTAGAACCTGGACTTTTATTGTTGGTATTTTTAAAATTATTAGTACCTTTTCAATTTCTATGCCTGTAATTGAATTATTTAGTATTGAAAATCTTTTTGGTTCAGTTTTGTTAGTTCATATTTATGCAGGCATCCAGCCATTTCTTCTGAATTCTCTACCGTTTTCTAAGTAGATACCAATAATCCAGATTTTAATGGTGTCTACTCTGATTTTGCTTTTTTAATTTCAAAGTGAAGTGATTTGTGACTTTTCCTATTTTTTGTGAGATTGGATGAGAATGCATATAATAAGCAGATCTTTGATTATTGTATTATTTTAAAACTCAAATTCATATTTATGTTCTGATTTTTATAATTTCTTTTCTTAAAATTAGTTAGGACTTGGATCCTTGTTTTTTGACAACCTTGAATTACATTATTTAGTTATATATTCAAATTTATTCTGCTTTTCTGATATAGACATTCACAGCTATAAATTCTCTCTTAGGACTGCTTTTATTATGCCCTATATGTTCAAGTGTACTGCACTGTCAGTATTTTATTCTAAGAGCAAACTTCTTCTTTGCTTTCTTTTGATATTTTTCTGATTTATTCATTTTTCAAGAGTACTGTTTAGTATCTATATATTTGCATAATTTTTAAAGTTTCATTTACCATGGACTTTTAATTTTACTGCAATATGACCTGATAATATGCATTGAATAATTTGATTATTTAGCACTTACATTATTTACCTTGAGAGTTATTACTGGAAGGAACGTCTTATGCTTTCATTGCAATATTTTCCTTTTACTGGTCAGTTCTCATACTTAACTATTCAACATATGTTACAGTTTACATCTCAATAAACCTGAAAAATCTCCAGTGCTCATAGGCAGAGTCATTGGAAGGTGACTGAATCAGAAATGTATGCTACTCATAACTGTATCAGCCTACCTATGACCTTATACCAGAGTGTAATTTTTGGAGGTAAATTCTAGTGGGAAGAGATGGCTCACCATGTGCATAGTCTATAAAAGAATATATCTCTTCTCCTTTCTAGACTCATATCTGTCTCCTGCCTGCCATACCATGAACTGTTTCCTTATTTCCATGTACCTCTGCCTTCAAGTGATGCCTTGGAACCAGTTGACTATGGACTGAAACTGCTACAGACCAGACCAAAACAAATCCCTCCTTTTTTAACTCATGAACATTTGGTATTTATTGCAGAAACTAGAAAGTAACTGAGGCAACCTGGCTGCTGGCTTCATTCTATTGGATATTTTGGCACTGTTCATTTCATTATCTTCTTCAGGAATATCCTTGAGAAGTTTTTTGGAAGTTGTTTTATTTGTCATGATTTTCTTAATATGATTTTTTTTTGTCAAGAAAGTATCTTCCCTAGACTGGGCGTGGTGGCGTGTGCTGTAATCCAAACACTTGGGAGGCTGCAGACAGGAGAATCACTACAAGTCTAATCTAAGAGGAGACCCTGAATCTTGTAGACCCTGGCCTAAGAAATAAAAGAAAAACACAAACCAACAAAAAAAAAAAAAAAAAAAGAGAATAAATAAATAAGTGTCTTCTCTTTCAATCAACTTTGATAGATAGTTTTGCAGTGCATATGAGGCTGCTTTGGAGGGTTTGATTTGTTGTCTTTTGCTTGGGAAGGACTTGTAAAGCTTTACTTCAGGAAGTCCTGACCTTTATGTGCTGAACAGGATTCTGGAACTCTAATGAGTTTTCTTATAGAAGTGAGTTGTAGAATACTCTAATATATCTTCTATAGTTTTGTTCTTAATTTGATTTTTAACTTTGGAGTCACTTATTCTACTGAGCTCTGTCCCAGATCCCTGAATTTTAACTTTGGAGTCACAGAGAACTTTTTTTATTATGTTTAGTGGTCTCCCTGACTCAGTTATTTCTATGTTAAGTTGTTTGAATTTTTTTCTGCTATTATTCTTGTAAAAATATTTTTATGCCATTTGTGCTGTTTGTAAAAGACAAATTGGATGTTACATATGATGCAAACAGTTACATTAGTAAAGATAGATCAGTAAGGAAGAAAAAATAAAATTTGGAAAATAAGGAAACAATATGGAGAGGAATTATGAGATAAAGAATCCTATTAAGTAATCTAATTCTAGGTATATATATATTTTTACATGGTATAGCAATAATAAAAACTTCAGCTGAAGAATGGGTCAATTTTTTTAATTGATATTTTTCCAACTGACAAAATTCCAGGATGTTTGAATGCATTAAAGTCACATTTTTCTGAAGAATCCATGAATTATTGACTGCTTTGATAAGAATATGTGCATAGTAGGATACAAGAGATTGAGGGAGAATGGAAAGAGGGTAGTGCGGGGGTTGGGAAGAAAAATAATTAAAAAGGAAAATGGAAATAGTGTTTTTGCAAGTGAAGAGGAGGAAAAGAATTGAAAGGGGTAGGGAAAGACAGGAAAACGTTCTCCATGAACAAATAGCCATATTAAAATTATGTTGTGACACCCCACTAGATGAATTGAAAGCATTCAATAGGTCTGCGGTATTCAGTAGGGATATATCATAGTTATGGCAAGAATGTAGAAGACTCACTGAAAAGCTGTGGGTCAAAATATGACATAAAAGTGTATGCCCCTATAGATGTGAAGATTTATTGTTTTTCATTTCAGATATTTATGTTGACCTGAGCTATCAGATGTCAGAGATTTCCTAAGGTTCCTATTATTAAGGACCCCTATCTTGAGTCTCCAACCTCCTGCCCAGAGTTATGTCACATGGAGAGAAAACGAGAGACAAAATATTGATGCAGCATGGGTCTGGGATGACCAGTTGTTATGTGGAATAAAAGACGATGAGATACTCAGAACCTTGGTATTTACTTATCACACTCACATGGAGAAAAATGGCATTTGCCTGAGTTAGCCAAGTGGCTAGTTTAGCGAGAGTTACAATGGAGGGATAAAGCATTCTTAACAAATGGATGGAAACAACCTGGTTTAGCTTGTAATTAATGAGTAACTTGCTTTGTGGCCAATCCCTCCAGAGTCATACAGATGTCAAGAGAGACATTACCATATGGTATCATAGATCATCTATTTGAGTTTAGCCATTACTGTTTTTTTTTTGTTTTTTTTTTTTTTTTTTTTTTGCAGAATCAGGGATTGAGCTCAGGCTCTTGCACTTGCCAGGGAAATGCTTATTCCACTGAGCCATCTCCCTGGCCTAGCCATTACTGTTGATGATAAACAATACTAGTTTGCCGTCAGCCTCCTGCTTTCATGAAAATATATACACAGCCTCTGGAAGATTCACTGATTAAAATGAAAGCGAGTATAGAGAAGTCACCTCTGTGCAGTTCCTACTGCTGCAAGGAAGCATGCTCATACTTAGGTTTGGTGGTTCTGATACTCAGGTCCTTATTTACATAGTAACAAACTGAATGATGTTGTGAACACACTTGGTGCTCCAATCTCCCAAACTATTTGGTGTATGACATTCAATGATTGGCTTGCCAGGTTTCAATTCATGTTACATTTGGTAACAGAGCACAAGCTGACCAGCCCAAGAAGTGTATTCAGGAACAAAGCAAAAATTCCTAATGAAATGTTGCAATTTCAAAACAGAAAAATGTGTAATATGATCATTGGATTTCAGAAAGATGTAACATTGGCCTCCTATTGGCAAAGAAAAACAAACTGGTACTTCTGACATCACCATTTTATTCTATCTATCTATCTATCTATCTATCTATCTATCTATCTATCTATCTATCTATCTATCTATCTATCTATCTATCTATGGCAGAACCGGGGATTGAAGACAGATCCTTGAGCTTGCCAGGGAACCGCTCATTCCAATGAGCCATCTCCCTGATCCCAATTTTATCCCTTAATGGAAATATTGATAAAGAAACCTCAACAAAACTGAAAACTGAAATGTATGTTTTTCTACAACAATCCCAAATATGCTGGCAAGTGCAAGGACCTGTTCCACCAAAAAAAAAAAAAAATGTGGGCTATGTGTTGTTGATGAGTTATGTAGTAAGTATGATGCCATTCAGCACACAAACACTTGCCAACAATTCTATTTTATTTAATCTCAAACATGTGTGGAATAAATACTTAGAGAGTTGCCAAAGAAAATGACAAGTATAAAATGTGGAGAAATTTTCTTACAGGACTGGAAGCTCATAAGATATCATTTATGTCAAAGGAAAAGCAAAATGTTTCTGCCCAGGGAATTATACACAAAAATTATGAAGCACCCTTGGAGCTGGTACACTTGGAGCCCATTATCACAAAGACCTACTCTCACATCAGGAAAATGAAACCAAACAAAAGATTTCAGCTGTCCCCTACAAGAACAACAGAAAAATAAACACATGTGCTATCAGTGTAAGTGAGATGTGTATAGAACACACAGTTGTCCTATGTGAAGATTGCTTTGAGTGTGACAGTTAAAGTGGAGCTTATTTTAGTGGTAGGTGTTTATTTTTGTGTTTTGTGGTAGATGTTTTAGTTCACATACATTTTTGTTTTTTATTTTGTGTTTACTTTGTAGGCAAGTATATGACTGAGGCAAACATGTTGTCTATTGAATAAAATCATTACCTAGTTAATAATTCATTTTATTGACATCTTATTTCCCTACTAAGTACATTTGTACAATAGAGGAGGAAGATGGTGATAAAACAGAAAGAGAAGAGAGGTGGCAAGACTGCATGACAGGAAAGGAGAGCTAAGCACATACACTGTCAGTGTAAGTGAGATGGGGGCGTATAGCACAGAGTGGTATTGTGTGAAAACAGCCCTGAGTCTAACTCTTGAACTATTTTGTCTAAACCCTGTGCAATCTCAACCTTTGTAGGATGGCAAGGTGAGTCACTGCATTTGCATGTGGGAGTCATGCGCAGTTTCTGCTCTCTAAGTTTCATCCTCTTCTGCTTTCCAAGCTCCTGCTTCTTCTGCGCGTCAGGTGTGTGCAAGTCTACAGCTGGCCATTGAGACCCAATTTCACACAGTCCCGCTTGCGCACCAGGGAGCAGTACTGCTGCAGGAGATCTATCTCTCTACCCCCCCAATCCGGCATGGAAGGGGAACTGGGCTCAGAATACTATTCTCCAGTGTGGAATATGCTGCTCTTAGGTGTGCAGACTGCGATAACTAAAGTTTTTCTTTTGTGAAGTGTTACTGCAATTTTCATTTTAGTTCATATAAAAATTTGTGTTGTTCTTTTTTAGATTTTGGACACCAAAAACCAGTTGATGTTGAAATACTTCATACTTTTTAATAAAGAATATGCATTAAAACTTCAGTTTTTAATCTTTGAGATGAAAATTTTCCTGTTAAGTACTCAGTGTTTAATATTATACAACTCATAATATTAAATATTCTAAATAACAAATGCCACTGCACCATTATGACAAAGTCAGCGTTGTCATCTCTGATTCCAGACATCTCTCTGCAGTACTTTCAAGCTCTCATTACAGCATCATTAGCCTCCAGTGCAACCCCCTTCAGGCCTGTGAGTGAACTTCAGGTCCTCTGTGTCCTTCCCTGGGCTCTTTAGCCTTCCAGTGTGCAGCTGGCCCTTTTGCACTCTTTTGTTGCTGATTCAAGAAGCTGCTGTTCTATTTAAGCAGGATATGGAAGAGTTGAGGCTAAGACAAAGGGAAGGCTCTTTAGAATATGGAATCCAGAGCTTGTGATACAAAGCTTCACCAAAGAGAAGTACAGATATGAATCCTGAGGAATGAGGTGTGAGCTGGGGGAAGACTAGGAATTGCAGAGAAGCTGAAGAGAAGGGAATGAGGCAGATTGGGAGAGTCAGCTTGGTCACAGGGAGAGGGCTCTTCCTCCATTTATAAAGGGTAAGTTCAGAGAGGGACCCAGGTGGAAGCCAGTAAGACTCAGGCCAAGAAAAACCTGCAGCTATTACAAATGGCAGCAACAGCATGCCATTTGATTCTGAAAGTGACTTCTACTACATCAGAGGCTAGAGCTGGGGAGGAAAGCCTGCTATTTTAAAGAAGCCATAATCATTTCTTTCTCATTTTGGGAAGAGGTGATTGTTTAAAACTGGACTTCAGGGCTTATGCTGTTGCTCTGGCACAATGATTGTGTGAAAGATGGTATTAGAGACAGTTATGAAGCAAATTCAGGCTGGAAGTTTGAGTGCAGGCCAGGAAAGATGTAGGGATCCACAGTCTCTGTAGTGAGAAGCCAAGATAAGCATAGGTGCCTTCCAGATGACACTGGGTCTAAAGGAGTTAGCACAGCAGACTTCTTGGCATCCTGCCTACTCATCTCAATGCCTACATAAGCAGAGTTCTATTTGCTTTCGATCGTGGACCAACATGAGAGAAAATACAGCTTAGATTGGACTGCATACTTTATCCTGCAGTGTATAGACAGAGAGTCTGTGGAGCAAAGAGGCACCTCACAAACTATAAGCCATTAACTAGTCAGAGAACACTGTGACTAGGGTGTTCATGGGGACACGGAAGGGGCAGAGAGATTTCAGCAGTAAGATGGTGGCTGTTGACTGCTCATGCAGAGCAGGAAAGGCCGGGCAGGATCCAGCCTTCACACACAGAAATGCAAGTGTGGTGCAAACCATAGGTCTTAGGAGTCTGAACCTGGCTGGATTTTGAAATGGCAGAACCTGAACAATAAAGGCTAATTTGAAAGCACAGAGGAATTTTTGATTAATTTTCTCTGTTCATTTTTTGGTGTTTGGGAGCTTTTTTGCCATTTATATTGTAAAGCCCAAATAATTTCTAAGAACATACATGAGGTTACACTGCCATCCTGTTCTGCATGCATCGCCTTAGTACATCAACAAACCATGTCAGCTTGTATAGATACTGCCTAATGTTATGTCTGCTTATGGCCATAGAGCTTAAATTATCCATGTTTTTAAAACAAAGAGAACACAAAAACCTCAGGCCTACCTGGGAAAAACATTTAATCTCCAGCCTGGGAACATTCTTATAAAATAAGTCGCTTTGACCCAGCCATTCTCGGGAAACAGCTAAAACCACAGAGTTAACTAATAGTTGCTCTATGGTCTACCCCTTTTACTTTCTTTAAAAAGTCATATATTCTAAAACCCACCAATTATTTTAAAGGTCAACCTAAACTAACCAATGCCATTTGCTTATGTAACCCCGCTTACAAGACCCCCTCCTCCCTTTGTCTTTGGGCTTAAAACCCAGCCCACAGTCAGCTCGGGGCTCTCTGTTCCTGCGCGTTCAGTAAGCCTCATGCATGCATGGAAAATAAAATCCCCTTGCTTTTACATGAGAGGACGTCTCTTGGAGTCTTTCTTCACGTGGTGGGCTTCTCAGACCTAACAATATATTTTAATATTTTCTTTGTTGCCTGTTTTTCCTCCTATTTGGATTTCATGTTTTTTTCTTTCTTTTATTTAATTGTATAACTCCTCCATACACCCTCCAGACTGACACAATTGAGGATCAGGATTTGGGTTTTGAATATTTCAATACTTTGGATTGAGGGCTGGGGAGATAGCTCAGTTGTCTGAGTGACTAGCTGGCAAGCACAAGGACACTGGTTCAATCCCCAGGTACCACACACTATGCTAACCTGCACCAGCAAGCATGATGGTGCACGTTTGTAATCCCGAGGCTGGGGATGCTGAAACAGGAAGATCACTACAAGTGAGACTCTGAACCAAATATATAAGTTTAAAAAAAACACACACACAAAAAAAAAAAAAAAAATAGCAAAATAAAGTACTTTGAATTGTATTTTGGGAAAATTATTATTTTATGACTAGTATGTTTTCCAGAAGTTCTAGATTTAAAAAGAATTAGAACATCAAAATTCCGATGAGGATTGTGTATTCACAGACTCTCCCTTGCCCTGCTGAATATCAGAATTTTGGGGTTCTGTCTTACCGAAACACTATTTCCTGTCAAGGTAAGTATATGTTATTCTTAGACCCATAAAATTCACATCTTTATAGCTACCTATAAGAAATGAAAGTAAGTTTTTATAAAAAGAATTAAAAACACGATTTTTGGGCCGGGCGTGGTGGCGCACGCCTGTAATCCCAGCACTCGGGAGGCTGAGGCAGGAGGATTGTTGTGAGTTCAAGACCAGCCTGAGCTACGAAGTGAGCTTAAGGCCAGCCTGAACTGCATAGTGAGACCCTGTCTAAAAACACGATTTTTAGCCAACTTCTTCATAATTGTTCACAATAAGAAAAACTATATTAATTTAGTTAAGTGAGCAGAGAATAAATTTGTTCTCATATCAAAGGGCACTGAGCTCCAATGACATGAATGGACCTAAATGCACTGTACTGAGAGAGCAAAGCACATGCTAGGCTGGACATCTGGACGTAGTATTTGGCTACATATTGTGAATTTCCACAAATGGCAAAGTGAAAAGAAAGAAGCGTGAGAGAATGAGGGATGTTTTCAGACTATGCAAAAGTTCTATGCTTGTAGAGCATTACAATACCACAGTGCTTTTAACTGTCAGAACGTGTTGTGTTGTCATATACTTTCAGTGTACCCACACATCATTATGAGTACATTAAAACTCAATTTTTTAAATGTCACTGGAGTGTTCTATGAAATGAAGAGTTCATTTTTCCTCAATTTGGTTTTTTTAAAGCACAATTTGATGTTCAGCATTACTGGTTTTGTAGTGAAGATTTAAGGAAGATGATGATCTTTTATATTAATGTCACAGCTGCAATTCGCAAGAAAGCAGTTATGCTGGTGATCAATCCCCTCTGATCAGAGCCTAATCCTTACTTTCTTTCTCTAATACCTGAACAAATGTTACTACCTTTAGGTTTTAATTTAAAGAAAATCAAAATCAAAAATTGTTCCACTCCACTTCATGTTTTGATACATGCCCTTTCTCACCTTATTTCAACTACAGCAATGATTATGGAGCTTTTTAATCTACAGCAGAATATCATGTGTTCTGGTCAGCCCTAGAAATAGTGTTTGAAGGGAAAATGGGTGGATGACATTTTTCATTGTTTTCTTATATCTTGCCCTGTATTTGTAGAGCAAAGATATAATGAGCATCTAAAATATGAATACTTTATACTTTCAAGGAATATCTGTATTTCTAATTTTTCCCTTAATCCTACATACCATAAGCTTATAATTTCAGAGTAAAACAATCCATGGATTTTGGGTGGCCTTACCTTGATTTCTAGATTGAGAAAGTGACTAAGGGATAGGATATTCCAGGAATAAAATTCAGAGAAAATACTTTGATATTTTGCTTTTACAAAAGATTATTTATATTCTGTAGATACCAGATACAAAACACTGAATGCTGCATTCATCCAAGTTTCACAAAAATTCATATGTTGCAATTTTAGTCCACAATGTGACAATATTTGGAAACGAAGCTTTAACAGTGATTTGCTCATGAAGCTGGCACCTTCATTGCAATGGGATTAGAAGAGACCAAGAGCTTGTTGTCCTTCCTTCAACACTGTGAGGATACAATGAAAAGTCCAAGAGCCTTTTTTCCAAGATGGTGCTGAAGGTGAAGAAGGAAGCCCCTGCCCCTCCCAGAGCTGAAACCAAAGCAAAAACTTTGAAGGCCAAGAAGCCTATGCTGAAAGGCATCCACTGCCACAAAAAGAAGATATGAATGTCACCCACCTTCTGCGGACCCAAGACCTGCGGATCCGGAGGCAGTCCAAATACCCTGGGAAGAGCGTCCCTAGGAGAAACGAGCTTGACCACTATGCCATCATCAAGTTCTCTCTGACCACAGAGTCAGCCATGAAAGAGATGGAGAACAACAACACACTCGTGTTCATGGTGGATGTCAAAACCAATAAGCACCAAATCAGACAAACTGTGAAGAAGCTGTGTGACATCAGTGTTGCCAAGGTTAATACCCTAATCTAGCCTAATGTGCAGAAGAATGTGTATGTTCGACTGGTTCCTGATTATGATGCATTGGACGTTGCCAACAAAATTGGGATCATCGAAATTGAGTTCAGCTGGATAATTCGAAATACATACTTTTTTTTTCCCTGAAAGAGAAAAAAAAAAAAGAAAGAAAAAAAGAAAAGTTTACATCTGCAAATCTGAAGAGAACCTCACCAGAACTGGTCTAGGCCGGTGCCCTGATCCTGTCCTACCAGTTTTCACAAAGGTGAAAATTTGACTTCTGCTGCCCTGAAGCCGTGTAGTATCGGGCATTTTCCTGTGGGAGCCGAAACTAAGACCCTTGTGCTATTTTTTTTTTTTTCAGAACCTGGGGCTGAACTCAGATCCTTGTTCTTGCCAGGGAAGCACTTATTCCACTGAACCATCTCTCCTGCCGATAAAAGTCTTTTAATATCTTCAATTTTATTTCCCATATATTTCCTTCCTTGTCCTTAATCCTTAATCCTCTACTTTCTGTGACTCAGTTAATCTCTTCAAATTCATTTTCCTACCTTACACTCTAAATAACTCTTTCCTTAAGCTCTGAATATTTCTTTGCCCAAATCATTTTAAGTTCATTCCTCTGCTTTCTGAGAGTCTCTAGATTTGATACTCATTTTTACTTCATTTACACATTGTTGCATTTGATTTTCATTACCTTGTTTAGTGTAAAGCTCTAAAGACAATGCTAGACCATTCCCTTGTCAAGTTGTCTCAAAAGAAATACAGCTGGGCTAGGTGGCGTGTATTTGCAATCTCAGCTATTGGGGAGTCTCATTTGGGAGGATCTTATATTTGAAGCCAATCTGGGAAACATCAGAAGAAAGAGGAAGAGGGAGAGGTGGAGAGGGAGGAGACATTATGGTAATATTTGATTAGCTCTGTTAAAAAAAGACCATTTTGATATTATATATGCTTCTCAAAAGATGAGAACATAAAATGTTTGAAAAAAAAAACACTTTGATATAAAATTACTAGAAAAATAAGAAAAATAAAGTATAAATATAGATACAAACAAACTAAATTCAACACTATTATGTTAGATCAAGCTTACTATATACTCATAGGATTGTAATACTTTTAAAGAACTGAAAAATGTGATGACATATTAAACTATTAACTAAGAAAATTGTGATATAATGAACAGAAAATCATATTTAAGCAAAATTTTTGCATTGAAAATTATAACATGGCCTAATTATTTCTTAAACTTAAAAAAAAGGTCTAGACAAAAAAAGGGGTATACAAAAGAAGAATCATGATGTGTATGTATAAACAGTACAGTTAGGATAAATACGCCATGCTTCTGCATAATTCTATGAGAAGCAAGATTTGCACTGATGGTGGCTGGACAGGATATTATGTCGGCTTCTAGTACTATGGACAGACACTAGGAAAATAACAAGGTAGAAAGTATTAACTATTGGATCTGTGAGATAATTCAGGTATAAAACGTAACATAAGTACACAGCTACACTCTTAATTCACTGACTAGAGACATCTGCTATAATAATGTCTGTAAGTATAATATCATGTATGCACCTCATACGATACCAAAGCATTATGAAAATAGTTTTCAATGTATTGATTTACCAAATCTGTCCTGTTAATTTGTCTTGAAACTCTCTCACTGGTATTTGTATTTCAATAAAATAAAAAAATAAAATAAAATATAAATAAAAAAGAATTTTTCTACAGTATAATAATTGCCTCAGCACTGAAAAGTGGTTTAATTATGACAGAGTTTATAACCCTGTTACTTGCTCTTGCATTCATGCCTGTTTTCTGCTTGTGGCTATGGAGAAGCACCTTCATTTGCTTTGTGTGTGTGAGTGGGCCTGCCAGGCAAAATGCTTGGTGTCAACCATCTGCAGAAGTTTCTGTGTTACAGCTGTATGCCAGACCCACCGCTTCCATTGCCACTTTAATTATAGCACTGTGGCTTCTGGCAGCTAAATGCTGCCATTATCCTTTATTACAATGGACATTGGTCACAGATATTTGTATTAAGTAGCCAAGCTCCATGACTACATCTCCAACTGTCAGCTGTGCTCTTAAGAACTGAGGCAACACTGGGCTTGGTGAAGTCATCTCGACTTTCATTAATGTACTCTTAACACCTTAATGGATACTGCATTCTCTAGGCACTATCCAGCATCTGCATTTTCAGTTGTAGGCCATCTAAACAAACAAAAACAAATGTATAAACAGAAATAGAAGTACACACGATCCTTTATGATAATATGCTAAATTTACAAAATATGTTTTCTGGCATGCCCATTTCTCCAGGCCTTTCTACTCCATTGTCTTCCATGTGTCATGGCAACACAGGCATTTCTACTGTCTTAAAATGGCCATCACTTTCATGCTTTTAAAACTTATATTGGTATGAGTTTTCCATGTTTCTTAAGGGTCTTAAACATCATACCCTGGGTGGATCCATGCTAATGAATTCTTATTATTTTGTGATAAGCATACAATAAGAATATGTTAGTTGTGGGTGAAACTGGGTTTTGATTATAAGTTATGTAAACAATGCTTAAAGCATTCCTATAATAAAACATATCTGGAAAGTTAAAACTTTTATTAAACATTTCAAAATATGTGACACAATTATAGGAAATATCCACACAAATATTTACACTTAAAATTAATATTTATGTAATCTCTCAGAATATATGAGGTGCAAAATATTTTCTGAACTACAAGCTTATAATACGGTTACATAATTTTAACCAGATATTTGTAAAAGTTCAATAAATAAGAAGATAATACATTACTAGCCCAGAGTTTATATGTCTCACACGAAATATGTACTAAAACTTTCCTCCTATTGAATTTATCTTGATTTTCCACTTAATTTACTTATTACTCATTAAAAATTATAATAAAAATGAAATTCTGAAATTGCTTAAGTTTTAATAACATAAAAATTAGTAAATTCTAAATTGAATTGTCTTAACAATATACTAAAAATTTTCAAATTTGTCACTGCTTAGTTTAAAGGAAATTACTAGTGGTTAATATTACATTTCTTGTTTTCTTTTCAGGTTTTTTGTGTGCCTGTCTGTGTGTAAGAAACTGAAATGATAAACAAGGACAAAAGTGTATATAGATATTCTGAAAAAGGAAGAAATTGTTTAAAAGAAAGGAGAACTAGGTAGACATGAGGGGGAAAGAAAGGAAGGGAAAAGAAAGAATAAATAATACAAGAAGAATTACATGGAAATATTACTTTCTAAATGAAGAGGAGAAAATGGGTTGGAGGAAAGAGAGAGAACTGAAAAATAAATGAAGAAGAATGGGTATATAACATGTATAGATCCAAATACCCTGTGATTTATGTGCATTTGCTGCACAAAGTTTAGAAAGTTTGTCTTAAAAATGCAAGTCCTGTGATGTTTATGTCAAATAACACATATCTCTCCTCACAAATGTATAGTTTTTCAGTTGATAGCATTCAAGTGAAAAGATCCTGGTTCTTGCCTAATTGCTGTCTAAAATATGAAAACACATTTGTTCCAGATCTGCTTCTTGTTTAAAGGAAGTCTGTGATCAGCTAATACATTTGTGTCCGACACTGCTCTGTCTTTTTAACAATTTTAAATTATAATATCTTTACATAAAATTTTAATAAATTGCTCATTTTATTTATTTACTGTGCTCATTTTCCTTTATTTCATGAACATATTATTATGATCCTTTAAACTTTTTTCTTTTTTTCCATAACTTTATTGAAGAACAAATAGCAATGGGTTTCAAATCAAACTAGTAGGACAGATTCAATAATTAATACATAGCATATTATTTTCATAGTGGTTTTTTGTTGTACAAGGTGCATACATGATATTCTATTTGCAAACACTATTAGAGAAGATGTCTCTATTTATTGAATTAAGGGAACGTAGCTGTGTACCTAGTTTTTAAAGGTGAATGTAGTCCGGTTTCAATAATTAATACTTTTTACATTCTTATCTTCCTAGTGGTTATCCATAGTGCAAGAAGCAGACAGGATATCCTGTGCAAACACTATTAGTACAAATGTTTCTTCTCATAGAATTACGTGAAAGTACTGCATATTTATCCTAACTGTACTGTATATAAAAACACAGAATGGTTCTTCTTTTGTATCCCTTTTTTTGTTTAGTCTTGTCAAAGATGGGTATTCTATTCTCATTCAGTTATTATAGGTGCTTGACTTCACCACAACAATCCAACACGGTCCAGCAGTCCATGATAGCAGTGGGTTACCCAAAGAACTTGTTGACTAGAGCCATTTAGAGCTCAGCATATTATTATGGCCTTATTTTATATGCCTCATTTTTATACTTTTCTACTGTGTGGTTACAACCAAGATAAAGCAAGACCTATATGACATAAAATGAAACTGAGCCATTCTTAGGTGTACTTCTTTGCTTTTATTTTTCTTCCTTATCAGTGATGGATCCTTGACACTTCATTCATCTACTTACATTACTTTTGACTGTGGGGATTGCACAAAATGTGTACCCTTAGTATACACATAAATTTTTATATGTTGTATCTATTTTTACTGATACATGAAAATTCTACTTATTAATGTGGTGTCATCATGTATAGTGTGATGTCTTGTTTTTGTTTTTTGGGGTTTTATTTTCCATGTGAAGGACTCAGCAAAGGCCTTAGTTACATCCTCAATCCAACACACATAAAGTTTTAGTAGCTTATGTGCATACTAAATGCCAAAAAGTGTTTATTTGTTGATATTTTAACGTATGCAAGTTACTGATGATTGGTAGTCTCACAAGAGTATGGACTGACTTATATTTTGCTTTACTGTCCATTCTGCCATCAATTTTTAGGTCAGTAGTGCAGTGTACTGAATAAATATAGCCTTCATTCTATGATAAATTACAAAAAATAAATCAGGCATCATATGCTGGGCACCATCTGTATTGAACACACATATATGTATCCATTACTATATTACTATGATCTCAATGTTTTATAATTTCTTATCTAAACCTTAACGAACTTCATTCTGACTTTCCATAATATTTAACCTATCTTTATAGCCTTTCATCCACATTAATACCTTAGCAAAAGATCCAGACTGAAGCTAACTAATTTCAAGTTGCTGAATAATTTGAACTTCTAGTCCAGTCCCTTACTACTACTAAAATAAAAAAAACTTCAGTTCTCTTAACCCCATCAGAGATCTTTATACAATCCCAATTTCAGATGATTCCTGAATGAGCAAAAATCAATGGCAAAAAATATATAAAAGTAATCACATCATTTCAGAAATGTAACTTATATTATGAAATTTTAAAGTTATTTTGTTCTTTTTGTGTTCATGAAACTTCAAAGAATGTAATGAATGTAAATTTTATAAGTATCCCACATTTTTAGTTGCTCAATAAAGAAGATTAGTATACAATGCCATGCTATTTTCTACTTGGAAACACAATTATATGTCATGCTTTTCTATTAAAATATTTTTTCATTTTGAGAATATTGATTTAAATTTAGATCGTTCTTTTACTACTTTATTAATTAAATGTATTTTTTACAATATCTTATTATAATCTCTGACTCCATTTATGTTGTCACAGCTGTTATTTTTTTCTATTTTGGCTAAAGAATATTATATCAAGTATATGAATTATATTTCCTTAATTCATTGAACACTTATTGAATACTTTGGTTGATGGAATTCTGTAGTCATTATAAATAATCTTGCAATAAATACTGAAAATTTTGTGCACTCTTGTATTTTCAAGGTTCCCTTCTATGTTTTTGAATGTACACCTTTTTCCATACTGAATGTCTATAAATATGGTTTCCTGATATCTTTACAGATCTTTTCCTGATATCATTTCTTTTTTCTTGCCCTGTAGTGCTTTACAGGGAGCTTTCATTGATATTATGAACTGTGAGCTACTGTTTTTCTTTAAAGGTTATTCATGGGAATTGTTAGAGGAATATGTGGAACTGTGCTCCCCTAGAAACGACTTATTATTTGCTGCTGCTGTTTTTCTTCTGGAAGCGCTACTAAATTACAAACACTTTAACTTGCAGTTTTCTCTGCCTTTCCTGGAAAGGTGGCATGAAATTGCACACAAAATCGTGCTGTGATCTATCAGATGGTTAGAAATGTAAGAAGTAATTTCTTTTTTCCTTCACAGTTGCAAAGTAAGAACATAGTTTCTTTCCATCTCTTTCCATGATTTGCATAAATTTCTCATTTGCCTTACCTATAAAAACATATCCCTTAGGGAAGTTTCAGCTTTGTGTGTATCGAACAACTTAGTTGAAAAAAACTTTATAAATATTCTGTTCTCAAATATTCAAGCAACCAGGAAATCATATAAATAGCCTCAAAAATAAGTCCTTAGGTAGCTCTTTCTCTCCGATGATTTTTGTACCTTGAGAATAGGGTTTCTACAGATCTTTATCTTGACACACCTTGCAATGTGTTGTTGCACAAGAAAGAGACACAGAACATATGATATTGATTGTAGCAAGATCAGGATGCTATCACAAATTTACAATAAACTGAATGATCTATAAATAACAGAGATTTATTTCTCATAGTTCTAGAGGCTGGTAAATCTGAGAGCAAGGCCTGAACTAATCCATTACATTCTTAGGACCCTGTTATTGCTCTTACGGCCCTTTTCACAGTGACCTCATGTCAGGGGAGAAACAAGAAGCATTCTTGGCCTACTGACTCTATGGTCAGGAATACCCTTATATCTGGAAGTCTATTCATCACTTACAGAGTCCATGCATTAATAGTCCTGCTGGGAATTAAACTTCAACATTCAAATTTAAGGGAGACACAAAATTTAGAACATGGCACTACTGCATCCCCAACTAAAATTTCAATTGTTTTATTTTTATCATGATTTGAAAGGAATGTGTGTTAAATAGAAATTACACTTCAAAGTTTGAATTTTGCTCTGATCTGGGGGAGCAACATATGATAGCTGCTTGTTGTGCCAGGCAGCAGTAGTAAGCCACAACTCTGGACAGACCCTAAAGAATCTGTCACAGAAGCATTCCTGTCTTCCAGAAATTAATTTTAAGTCATTAGTTCAAACACTGTGTAAGTTCAGTGTGTTTTCAGCTGTTGTGTTTATGGTTGGCAAACATTGAGCCATATATTTCTCACTTGCAACACAGTATTTCAAAAATTACATGAGATATTGAACTCCATAATATAATATAACGTCTGTATTAAATAACTTCCCCCAACATTATGTTCAATAAGCATGGTAAAGCTAGGGCTGGTACTAGTTCAGATGTATTAAACGCATATTTGAATTGCAACATATTCAAGTTGTAATGGATTTATTGTAATATAACCATGTCTTAACTCAAAATGTTGTATTAATTTATCTTGTATTTTTTGCAAGGTACCTGATGGGTAAAAATATTAAAGAGAAGATTTGATTGAATTTACATTATTATAAACTGGTAAATATATATATATGTATATATATTACATACAAAAATATATATACATATATATATATACTCGATTCTGCATTATAATTATTAAAACTTGAACATATTCAGTTTCATTTTATAACAGACTCTTAACTATTATATTGGACTACCTTGAATGGATAGTCTCTGAATAAAAATGATAAATTCTGGGAAGAGCAGAAAAAATTGTTTTCTTGCATTGTATGACATCTAAGTAGTTCAATTTAACTCCTGTCTTTAAACAATAAATGAATAAACCTAAATGCACCTATTAAAATACAGAGAAGTATGATTTAGTTGTATTTTAAGTAAATAGAAAAATATATACATGTGTACATATATAATTCTTAAAACTATACCCTTTGATGAAATATTGTACTGTAGGTAATTACAGGAAATCTTTTGGAGGGTAGGTATGTAAAATGGGTTCCTAAAAGTTTAAAATGAATGCTATTGCTTTGCAATTTGCCACTATACAGGACTAATATAAAAACATCGTTTTTCATTCTGATAAAAATTCAGATGATATAATAGATTTATTCATATGAGGCATTTTATTCAAATTTTAATGATACACGTGTTTCTAAGGAAGACAGCACTTCTTATTATGGCACACATTCAGGTAATACTCAGGTAAAATTTCCTGGAATTTGAAATTTCTAACAGCATGGAACACTAACTCCAGCTCCATTTTGACCACCTTTCACCAGCTCTGTTTCATTTCTGTTATTGAAGTAATTCATTCTATATTTGCTATTTTTAATAAAATTAGAATTTCAATATGTTCAAGGAATCTGACTATTGCTAATAATGTAAAATTCTAAAATTAAAATTTTAATATAGCTATACAATTTAATTATTTCAGTTATGAAATAATAGTTTTTAAAGGGTAAAATAAGCAATTATAAAATAATCATTTTTCAAAGATCTATTCAACTCATTAGTTAATGAAGTTTCCAGCAGTACACATGTCGTATGGCTTAGATCAGAAAACGTCCACAGGTTATGGGGTAAAGGCCTCTCTGCTAGCTGGTGTCGCTAGAATGGCAGGAGGTGGCACATGCTGTGGAACTGGAGCTAGCAGGAAGGAGCTGGAGTGAGCCCAGCGCTGGAGCCAGGCATCTGAAGCTGTTTTCTTGCCCCACACCTTTCCTTAATATTTTACTTCCCAACAATTGGGCAATGACCAGCTCTGGTCCTTCATGCACCCCTACCCTGATCATGGTGTATAGCCCTGAGAAACTGAAGACAGCTGACCATTGATTGAAACCAAGAGCTAAAATCTTTACTTATTTCCTATGATTTATATCAAATGCTTTTCACAGCCACAGAGAGCTAACGAACACATCAAGCTGAAGGCATTCCAATAAACACATAAAAAGCTAGTTGTTTGTGCCAAGTGTGGACATTGGGCTAATAACACTAATTAGTAAATGGTATGGAGCAAAGGAAATTTAATGTTTATTAGATAGAAATCTTTTACTTTTCCAGAGGACTAATGCGCCTGCTTAGGAAGGAACCTGGCTTTGATCCCTTGTGTGTCATGCTGGCCCAGACCCTGGGACATGCTGTGAGGATGATTGAGACTGGGTACGGTGGAGTGTGACTATGATCCCAGTGCTTGGGAGGCTGAAAACAGGAGGATCACTGTGAGTCTGATCTGTGTAGTCCAACCCTAAAGACCCTGTACTAAATGCATAAAAATAAATAAATAAAAATAAGTAAAAATCACTTTATTAGAAAAAGAAATCTCTTGCTTTTCAATTAACTATACATAAACATTTTATATTTTCTACTACTTCTGACCATAAGATGCCCCTCAATAGTAATAAAAGTCCAGCATTGCATGCAGCTAACAGTACAGCAAAATCTATTGCTTTTCAATACAGTAGCAGGTATAGCCTTTGTTCATAGTAAAATAGTATATTTTCCCTTTAAGTTTTATGTGTGAATGTTTCCATTTTAGTGTTATACCTCAATGGCATTTTGATAAATTTATTTATGTAAAATGAACATGTAATGCACTGTACATATTTGTGAAATGAGATGGAGTTTGAAAATAATGTAAATACTACAAAATCATTGTGAATAAGATAATGAAATTTTTCACTCTTCTGACATTTTAGTTTCCCTTCCTTCATATATCTAAGTGTGAGGAACTGAGCTAAACACATTCACAAGTATGTGTGCACACACACACAGGCATACAAGTATTCCAGCACCGATCTACCTCCTATGAACCATCCTTTGACATCCTCAAAACTCAGTTGGTCACACAGGTATATATCTTTTTCTAGTTATTTTTTGCTAGTTCTCTTGATCTACTTTTTCCTTTCCGTAGAGAACATATCAGAGACCTCCGCAGTGGACTCTGATATCCTCCACAGAGTTATGATTTATGGTGGGAAGAAATAGCACGAGATCAAATAGGCATACAGCAGGGATCTGAGATGGCCAGTTGTTCACAGGAACAAAAGCCAACGAGGCACCCAAAACCTTGGTAGATTCCAGCTGGAAGACGGTAGGGGCCTCGATAGATGTGCTGGAGAGGAGGCCGAGGATTATAACACAGGGAGAAAAGCATTTTGCTCCTCTGTCTGTCTATCTGTCTGTCTGTCTCTGTCTGTCTGTCTGTCTGTCTGTCTCCATGTGTGCATGTGAATATGTGAATGTGGTATGTTTTTTCTTTTTAAATTTTTAAAGAGCGTGCCAAAAGTTTGACAGATTACTCCAATATATTTTTTTCATTTCACTCAAAATTACCCAGCTTTCCCAGGGACAAGATATATAAAACTTTGGAGTAACTGAGTGTACATAATATCACAAGATCTACCTTTAAAAATTGGAACAATAAGAGAACATGTCAGATTATAAGCAGACGTGACTATACCTCAATTTACATAGTGTTAACATATACAGCCCCTTTTAAATTCTTGTTTGTATTTTCAGTGTTTCTTTCCTCCCTATGTAATTATCTTATGCCAATAATTGACTTTTTGGTTGAATTATCCCTTTTTGCTTCATTTGACCCACTGGAACATATTTTATTAATGCTGCACTTTTTCATTTATACAATTTTAAAATTGCTTTTTCTTTTGATATTCAAGATGGAGAGATGTATCCATCATCACAGGATTCAAGTAGATCTTTATATATCATATGTAGAGCAGCATTACTGATGGCAGAGAAAGTAAACAACCCAAGTGACTATTTACTGATGAATATATATGTTAACCAGCTGGTTATTCAGTTTAATTCTCAGAATTAAGGCATTTGCTACATTCCAAAAACATTCTTTACCTATAGGATTCTAATTAGAAGAGGAAGAAGGAATTATGACAATCACAAGAAAGGAAAGAAATCATATGGTTCTTTCTTTTATTGGAACTAATACAAATAATTTTAAGCCTATTAAAATTATATGTATTTGTATATATAAAATAAATTTGGAATTATGAACAAAGCTATTTATGTTGAGCACAATTCTATTTTTTTACTTCCAATAAAGATGATAAACTGAATAAAGAAAGATGACAAAGAAACCCTAATAGTACATCAGAGAAAAACTTGGAGCTATATTGAACTTGAAAAGAATGGTTTAGGCCCAAGAAATCCTTGACAAAATATAGTTGAATTTGCTTTGACAAAGTAGACTTAAATAAGTAATAATTCTATTTGTTTAGGCTGACTTAAACCTAGGAATTCTCACAAAAAAAGGGGGGTTGTGGGGAAATGGCTCAGTAAAATAAGCGCTTGCCTGGCAAGCTCAAGGACATGAGTTCAATCCCCACTTCCACCAAAAAAAAAAAAAAAAAAAAAAAAAAAAAATCCAGCAACTCTGGATCTCCTCACAAATACGATGGCTGTCTATATATGTAATGCAACATTCATTTTCCTATTATCATACAACTAGCATAATCAGAATTTCATTATTACAAACTTTTACATGTGATAGAGGCAAATCACTTAATGTCCTTACAAGTAAAAACAACACTAAGAACAATTGCACCCAGTTACTCAGTTTCTACCATGTGACAGGTGTCTACCACATTATAGTATCAGGCAGATAGCAATTTGTTAAGGTTTTTAGTACAAATGACAAATCCATTATGCTGATGATGCTGTTATATTTTTGCTCCTACTAGTCTGGAGGCATAAAAAAATACATGTAAGACATCTGCTGTTTTGTTAGAAAAACTTGTTTTCAAACTAGATCTCTTTCCCATCTTGCAAGATGGCGGGTGAAAAAACCGAGAAGCCAGGCACAAAAGAGAAGAAACCCGAAGCCCAGAAGGCTTCTGCCAGTGGTACAGGTAAAAAGGGTAAGGTGAAGAAAGCAAAGAAGTCCAAGAAGGGGCAGCCCCACTGCAGCTGAAATCCTGTCCTGGTGAGAGGAATTGGTAGATACTCCCGATCCGCTATGTATTTCAGAAAGGCTTTGTACAAGAGAAAGCACACAGCTGCTAAATCAAAGGTTGAGAAGAAAAAGAAGGAGAAAGTTCTTGCTACGATCACAAAACCGGTCGGTGGGGACAAGAATGGAGGTAGCCGGGTGGTTAAGCTTCGAAAAATGCCTAGGTGCTGCCCTACTGAAGATGTGCCCCGAAAGCTCTTGAGCCACGGCAAGAAACCCTTCAGTCAGCGTGTGCGGAAACTTCGAGCTTGCATCACTCCTGGCACCATCTTGATCATCCTCACTGGGCATCACAGAAGCAAGACAGTGGTCTTCCTGAAGCAGCTGGACAGTGGCTTGCTGCTTGTGACTGGGCCTCTTAGCCTTAATCATGTTCCTCTATGAAGAATACACCAGAAAATTGTCATTGCCACCTCTACAAAAATTGACATCAGCAAAGTGAAAATCCCCAAACACCTCACTGATGCTTACTTCAAGAAGAAGAAGCTGTGGAAGCCCAGGCACCAGGAGGGTGAGATCTTCGACACGGAGAAAGAGATACCAGATTTCAGAGCAGTGCAAAGTGGATCAGAAAGTGGCGGACTCACAGATTTTAGCGAAAATCAACTTTGTTCCTCAGCTCCGGGGCTACCTGCTATCTTTTTTTGCTGTGACAAATGGAGTTTATCCTCATAAATTAGTGTTCTAAATTTCTTACTAAGAATCTAATTAAATAACTGATACATTTAAAAAAACAAACAAACAATGTGCCACTGTTTTATGTTCAGAGTGATAATAGTATATGGTTAGATTTAATAAAAAACTGAGCAAGTGATGCATGAGTGCTTTCATAAATAAGCAAGAACAGGAGTATGAAATAAGCCTGTGTGATATGAAAGATTTCTCAGAGACCTTTCAGCTCAACTAAGATTTAAAAAAATAGGGGGAATCAGACAAAGAATTTTAGGTGGAATTGACTATAAGCGTCAACTTAGATTAAATTTCCTCAAAAGAGACTAACCAACCATAAATGGAAGGAAATGTTTTGAAGAAAGAGAACATAACATAAAGAAGGCTGGTTATGTAATTATTATAATAATCCAGACATGAGCTGAAAAACATTGGTGTTTTGTCAAAAGAAGAACAACAGTCATGAGAGCAATTTTTGGTAAGTCTAAGTAAAATTTTACAATTTTCAGCATCCTCAATTGGCAATAAAATGTGAATACTCCCCATTGTCCGCCACAAACACCACATTCTCAATTAAAACATTACGTTTACGTCAATGATGAGAATCTCCTCCTGATTCACTGCTCAGATGTCAAACTACAATTTATGAAGAATGACTTCATTACAGTAGCAAGTGGCTCCAAATGAAAATAGTGATCCAAATCAATTCATCATTAATGAAATTTTAAAAAATGAAGACAAAAGTCTGAAACTAATGTGAATACTTTCTCTCCTAAGAATCAATTTTCTTAAGTTGTTGAGTTAAGGACAGAGAGGTATCTATTCCATATACTCACACAAAACTCTTCAGCTTTAGGGGACCACTAGAACTAAAACATACCAGCTTGTAGCTGTATTTAATGGGCTTGGCCCCCAACCGTATCACCACCTGGACCAGGCAAAGGATTTAAGCTTCTATAGGAGTTACAAGAGACAAGTATTTCTTTAGAAGAAAAAAAAAATAGCTCTGCTTTCCTTTTTTTTTCATTTTTTTTTTGATCCAGGATACTACACTAAGAAATATTGGAATATGCTATGATAGTTGATGGAAGAAACTCCTGCAGCCAGTGACCAGACAGAGAGGTGTGATATAATTATTTGGTCCCATTTTGGATTAGGAAAATTACAGTGCTATAAAGCTGAGGATTTCTAATGTTCAGTAAAAGGGAGACAGGATATTAGTTCTTGTCCCAACTGCAATGCAAATAAAAGACTATTTGGCTCTTATGAAAATAAGAGGCAGTGCTGGGAATGTCCCAATCCTGAATGTTTGGCAGTGAAGCTGTTTCCTGGGTGCCAGGAGCCATTTCTGAGTGTTTGACATGTTTTCTGGATCTAATCACAAGAAATGGTGTTCTATGACTACTGAGGAAAGGCAAAGTAAAAAGTGGCAGTGCTATAATACATGTCCACAGAGATTTTTGAAAATTTG
This sequence comes from Ctenomys sociabilis, assembly GCA_004027165.1. Taxonomy (NCBI): domain Eukaryota; kingdom Metazoa; phylum Chordata; class Mammalia; order Rodentia; family Ctenomyidae; genus Ctenomys; species Ctenomys sociabilis. The sequence continues at coordinate 1,083 of PVKA01027756.1, read as the reverse complement.
TGCTTGATGGAGTACAAACACTGACATATAGCACAGATGATATCAGGACCCATCTTAATAGGATTGTAAAAGAAAATACTGCTGAAGGATTTCGAATTATGTGGCTAAATGAATATTACAACAACCATAAGACACAAACCACAACAAGCATTAAATATATTGACTTAGCTATTGTCCTTTCCTACATTTACAGGATGACAAAACAAAACAAAACAAAACTAGGGACAGGAGAGATGGCTCAGTGGAATAAACACAAGCACAAGGGCCTGAGCTCGATCCCTGGTTTTGAAAAAAAAAAAAAAAAAAAAAAAAAAAAAAAAAAAAAAAAAAAAAAAAAAAAAAAAAAAAAAAAAAAAAAAAAAAAAAAAAAAAAAAAAAAAAAAAAAAAAAAAAAAAAAAAAAAAAAAAAAAAGGCAGCATAAAGGTATTACATAATCTGTAGATATTTCACAGCTAATTATTTTGCATTCAAATATAAGCAAATAAAAACAGAATAAAGTGAACAGTGTTGAGATAAAAATCAAGTAAATTAGACACAAAAATGATTTTGGTTGTGGAAGTCATATGCAAGTATTTTAAAATAATGATGGTTAAAGTAGATGTTGTAGATTTCAAAACTCACACTATGCATGGACAAATGGTGAATTTTTGCAGAGATGAGAACAACAAAAATCTCAGGTAAATGCTAGAAATAAGTTAAGTCATGCAAAGGAACAATGAAGAATTACATCAGAAAATTGACTAGCAGCTTGTGCAAGATTAGGGAATAAATCAGGAAATTTTATCCTAGGTAATTTCTGTTACTTAAACTGACACAGAAGTAAAGGAAAAAGCAAATGAAAATGAACAAACAAAAATGTGGAGAAGCTAGGAAAGGTATAATAGTACAAAGTGGGCCAAAATGTATTTAATTGGAATCTCAGGGGACAAAAATAACAGCAAGGCATGCTAGAATACTCTGGTAATCCTGCCACTTGGGAGGCTGAAGCAGATGGATCACCTGGAGTTGGAGGTGAGTTTGGGCTACATAGTGAATTCAAGGCCAGCATGAGCTGCATAGCAAGACCCTGCCGCAAAAAAAAA
>PVKA01027755.1:0-30158 GCA_004027165.1 Ctenomys sociabilis | reverse complement strand
TCCTATCCTATCCTATCCTATCCTATCCTATCCTATCCTATCCTATCCTATCCTATCCTATCCTATCCTATCCTATCCTATCCTATCCTATCCTATCTCATCCTATCCTATCCTATCCTATCCTATCCTGTCCTGTCCTATCCTATCCTATGCTATCCTAGCCTTTCCTTTCCTTTCCTCTCTCTTTTTCTTTCTTTCTCTTCCTTCCTTTTTCCTTCCTTCCTTCCTTTCATTTTCATTTTTCTTTCTTTCTTCCTTCTCTCCCTTTCCTTTCCTTACTTTTTCTTTTGAGATTACTGTCTCAGCCTCCCAAGTGCTAGAATTGCAATCATGCACCACCTTGCCTGGTTGCTGTCCAGTATTTTAAAGCAACATATGTGTGTGTGTCTTTCTAAGGATTCTGGTATGAAAGATTCAGTAAACGCTCTCATCCAGATAATTGTAGCTTAAACAATAAGTACTCTTTGTACATAGTACTCAAAATGTGCTGGCATTTGTCAGTATTTTTTGTATAGTAAGTCACTTAAGTTCCATAATTATCCATGAAATGAGTATTATTGCCTTTGTCCCTTTGTCACCAAGAGATAAGAAGAACTGCTCAGTGCCCTGTGGTGGCACAGGACTGATTGAATATAACACAGCATCACTGGCACCACATGAGATCATGAAAGACCTGCTGATCTAATGCCTGTCTGTGTCCTTGGGAGAAGTCAGAGGTTGAAAAATATGTAAATGAAGATTAATTGTGAGGATAAGGCAATGGTGCACTAAAAGAAGAAAGAAGTGAAAACAATAGTGAACCAATATGGACAGTGTTACAAGAATAGTTGCTATTGCCAAACAAAGCAATTTGATTATAAGAGTAAACTAAATATGTTACTCAATGCCTTTGAACTTTAGTTTTTCCATCTATAAGATAGGGTTAGTAATATTCACCTTGGAGTCACAAGAAGACTATGAAAAACTTTTTAAATCCTAAGATAAAATGAAGGTTTGATATACAATTTTAAAAACCATTTCTAATCAATAAGTTCCAACTTGATTTTTATAAAAAACTTTTTTTTTTCTTTTTGAACAGGGTCTCACTATCCAGCTCAGACTCCTAGTGATCCTCCTGTCTCAGCCTCCCCAGTGCTGGGATTACAGGAGGACACCAGCATGCCCAGTTTCAGGGCCAGCACAGTGTGCCCGGAGTTCCAGGGCCAACACAGCATGCTGTGCCAGGGATTGAACTCAGGACCTTGCATTTGCTAAGCAGGTGCTTAGACTGCTGAGCTATCTCCCAAGCCCCTCCAATTTTTGATTTTTTATTTCATTCACTAAAAACAATTTCATTTTTCTTCAATCTATAACACTGTGCTCCACACTACACAGGAGTCAGATGGGAAAAGTTCCCACATGGCCACTACTCAACAGTGGCAGCAGCTGCTCTGGGTGTTCAGTGAGGTTGCCATGGCTTCTGCATCACGTCATCACTGAGGCCATGAAGAGGAGGGTGTATCTGAACCTACGCATCAGCAAAGCTTTCCTTGATCCTCTGCTTTACCAGTGGATCTGGAGGTCATTGCATTTCTATGTTAACAGCCACAAGGTCAACAGTAATCTCACTATTTGTCAACATTCCTCACAGCAAGTCTTTTAGATTATCAATGGGGCTACCAATGAGTGACACCTAACAGTCATCTCAGTCCTCTTAACCACAAGAGGTTAACTGCTAACTGGCGGGCCCCTTTTAAATATAAATATATTCCTGGTGCTATTGCCCTGGAATAAAGGTAGAAGGCTGTGAGAGGAAATACAGAGCAAAATAAATGCATGGAATAGTATTGGTCTCATACTGTGAAAGAGTTTCTTCTGACAACATTTAGAAGCAAAATTATACATGCTATTTGGTATGTATATCTACCAACATATAGATTTTAAGCCTACATTTTTATACATAATTGTGATACATACACTTTTCTATATGAAAAGTCTAATTTATAGTCTTGGGCAGTAGCACTTACAGGCAATTTGCCTTTTCCCAGCTACCTACCTATACATGTACCTAACATGCCACCAAGATCCGGAGGCTCAAGACAAAGTGCTGGAAAGTTAAAGGTCATGCTCTGGATGCAACAGCCTTATTCATCTATCTTCCTGTCTACAAAGTCCAATCTAGAGAACAGATGACTTGTTCTTTTAGAGCAATCACTGAAGAAAAAGTGCAGTGGTTTCAGGCAGTGTTAACTCTGATATCACAAAAACTTCAAATATTAAAATGCCTTATGAAATATTTAACTTCTTTTCTAAAGATTGGATGGGAAATCTTTAAATATAGGGATTTTGGGGGGAGCTGGCTTCGGCTGCTTTAAGGGTGAGTCTGAGGATCCTGCACCTGACTGTATTTGCCTAAGTAGGTGCTTAAACAACTGAGCTAACCAGCAGGCCCCCTTTAAATATAAATATATTCCTGGTGATATTGTCCTGGAATAAAGGTAGAATACTGTAAAAGGAAACACAGAGCAAAATAAACACAAGGAATAGTATTATTCTTATACTGTGAAAGAGTTTCCTTTGACAAACCTAGAAGCTTTGAGTTCATTGCTTCCTATGAGTTTATAGAAAAGAACTATTAATGACATGAAGGCAAAGCAAGATTAGAATTCACATCATGAACATCTAACAAAAATAGATATGAGGAAAATAATTGGGTGTTAGCTGGAAGTAATAAACTATAATTAACATTAATTGAGCCCTTACTATATGCTAGACACATATAATACTTCTGACAACCGTACGATATAAAATCCCCACTCTTTCCATTTTGTAGGGAAAGAAACTAAGGATACTTCTAGGTGTTCGAGGACAAATCTTTGTTAACTTGCTCTAGGTGACACCTTGCCTCCTGTACCCCTAATCCTAGAGAGGATGGGGAGAAGCAGACCAGATCATGTCCATATGCTACCAAGTCCCGCATACCAGGATGCTCCTATCTTCAAATTAATGATTTTGATCATTGAATGATTTGATTATAGGTTTTATATACCCAGTATTATAAATATCAACACTTACTATTTAGATACTATCTATGAACTGTCCTTTTAAAAACATACTAAGTTAATGAATTGCCACAAATGTTCCTACTGAGCAGATAAAATAACTAAGGCATCAAGGAGCTATGGAGTTCATTCAAGATCATAAAACTATGGCACAGTTAAGTGATTGTGTTCCAGAGCCTGGGTTTGCAGCCCTGCCTCATATTCTCTGTAAGCAGACTTACCTTCACTAGGTACACACAGAGAGAAAACCAAAGACAGTAACCTCTCCCTCATCCATGCTTACCCCCAAGCCCCTGGGAGAACTGCGGTCCCAGTGACACACCTCAACAACTCCATTGTAGCTTTGTCTTAGATCATTCTTCGTACAGGTTGTGCTTTCTCTTTCCTGTTCTCCTTTATTTCCTTTCTTTCTTGGCTGCTGTTTCTCTTGTTTTCTTTTTTCCTCTTCCCCATGCTCATAGCACCTCCCTCTTCCAGTTCTCTACTCACCTACCCTCTTTCTCCCTCTCTGCTGCTTTTCTGCTCCTTTCTTTTTTTTTTACAGCTCAACATCTCCCCACCTTTGGGGGCTCATCAATCACTTTTAATAAACAACATTTCCCAACATGTCCATGAAGTTTTAATGAAAAGGGCTGTCTCCTTGACACTGAAGTGCGGAGCTGAAAATGTTATAATCCTATGTTTAGATTAGCTCTAAATGCTTTCCTGATTAGTAAGACCTCCTTGCAAATCAAACATATCTGGAACAGGAATGTAGATGGCTAGATGGGAATGTTTGCAGAATACTAAGTTATTCAAGGGATTACATGGAGTGTTGAGTTACTGTTTATCTAAATATTCTCTAAAGATAATATAATTCTTTAGTAATAACAAAGTTATTTTTAGAAAAAAAATTGGAATTCCTTGTGCAAAGAATATGATACAGCCAACTTTCTACCAAAGAACTAGAGAGAAACAAGTTAGTAAAGTGTAATAATTCAGCCAGTACACTATCATTCGAGGTAAGAAGCAGAAAATAGTATCACTTAAATACATCTGCAAGAAAAGAGAAAGGGAGAAATGAGATAAATTCCCATAGAGATTAAAAGCACAGACCAAGTGGCTCTGAGAATGTATCAACTTCAAAACTTCCTATTTCACAAGTGAGAAAAATGAAAGGTTATGTACTTGACTGAAAATGCATGAGTAAGTAGTTGAGCCAGAAGAATTTAAGAGTTGGGTTCTCACACATCAGACTAATAATTTACTTTTATGTTTTTTATCCTCAACCATTAGACAAGATTTCTAGAGTTCAATAAAAGGGACACAGAACTAAAGTTTTTAAGAAAAATGTAAAATTTCAGAGTATTGTTGATTTATCAATTGTGTATACTATTTAGATTATACAGCATTAGACCAGCTGAGGCAAGTGTTCAATTGCCTTTTTGTTTAAACTCCACGTGTGTACACATATATACTCATATGTGGATTAGGTCTTTTATATTTCTTTAAACTTTACTGTCAATCAGAAATTGTACGGGGGCCTGCGAGTCACCTGTCAGTGAGCCACATTCTCCCCTTAAAATATTCTGAGCCCAGTAAACAAGCAGATAATTGACATCGATAATCCTCAAATTTTAGTCTCAAAATTCCTTAGATTATTAACAATTATTAAAGGCTTAAGGAATTTTCACTTTGGGTTATACATATCAATATTCATTTTAAAAAATTTTAAATCTTATTCTTAAATGATAATAATATTGTATGAATTAACATAAATAGTATATTGCTATGAAAAATAAATGTTTTCAAAAGTAGTGAAAAGAATATCACTTAGCTACATGCAGAGGAGAGCTAGGCTTCCATTTCCACTTCTGCAGTTAATCCATTACCACAGTACATCATGTGGCCTCTGGAAAACTCCACTGTACACATGAAGTGAGGAAGCAAAGCAACATATTAGCATTAATACAAAAAATCGCTTTAACTTGTACATCCCCCTGAAAAGGCCTTGGGAACCTCGTAGAGATGCCTGGACCACACTCTGAAAATCTTTGACATAGATTATCCTGTGTGTTCAGAAGCCATTTAATTCAGTCTTGAGGCAACTAATGTTTTTTTGTTTGTTTGTTTGTTTGTTTGTTTGTTTGTTTTTTTTTTGCGGGGAAGAATTACAAGTGTGCTGATCCCTTGTAGACAAGCCCAGTAGATTCAGAAAAAGAATAAAGGAGACAGGGAGGAGCAGAGAACATTTCTGGAAATCAAAGCTCAGGAGAGAACCGCTCATTCTGTGCTAAGTAGCTCAGCAGGGCTACTTTCCTGGAGATAAATAGGGAAGCAATGAAACATGGGCTGTACGGCCTGGCCAGGCATTTGCTCTGGACCATGGGCACCACATACAATTTGCTCTAGATTCTGGATTTCATTGGAAGAACAACTGGTGATCACCGAAGTTTGGAAGCAAAGGAGTAAGAGAACTATTAGAGACAATCCAAAAAAGAAAAATGCTCCACATAATATACTGTAATGACTCTCCTTCTGGCTAAAATTTTGCTATGAAATTACTATTTGTAAGCTCATAATTATAAATAAATATTATAAATATGCATAAACACAAATAAATGCATATATTCATAAGGTGGTTATATGACAGTGTTATAAGTCAGAGTGATGCCTATATTTGTCTAACTACGCATTCACAGCATGAATTCCCCTTCATAAACTTCCTAAGTCATCAGAGAAGTGCATTAACTAAAATTATTGTGCCAATTAGAGGAGAATTACCTTTAACACAATATAAGAGTGATCTGTCACCAGGCATGGTAGCATGTGCTTGCAATCCAGCACTCTGGGAAGCAGAGGCAGAAGGATAATAGTACTATTACAAGTTGAAGCCTAGTCTAGGCAACTTTACAACTCAGTGGGACCCGGTTTCCAAAAAGGGGGAGGTTAGGGATGAAGGTAGTGCAAAAGCACCAGGCTCACTCCCCAGAATGGAAGAAAAAAAAATGTCTTCCAAGGCAGGATGCCTCCTAAGGTCTCAGAAAGAAGTGTGGAAAACTAGGTAGCCATCATCAGTCCCTAGAAAAGGGGGAGTTGCTTTAACCATTATGGGTGTAGATTGTGTAGAATTCTGATTTCATAATGACCAAAGTGGCTGAAGGTAGGAGGAGAAAACCAGGGATTTGATCCCAAAATTCCAGAGTTATCTGTGTACATGAGCTGCCGAGTTTTGATCCCTCCTCTCCCACACTAGTGACTGCCATCAACACCACAAAAGAAAACATTTGCTGAGCAATTACTAAGCCCCAGATACTTTTTGAGCTCCTAACACACTTTGATACACTTACTCCTTACCACTTTAAGTGATAGATATGCCTTATAATTTTATGTTATAGAGGATCAAACCTGAGCACAGAGAGGTCAAATCACCTACTCATTGTAACACAGGTGTTCAGTATAACACAAGTGCAAAAGCTATGACTCAGTCTGGGTAACTCCATAGCCCATGTTCTTAGCCACTATGTTTTACAACCAACCAAAACCATGGTACCTATTAATATATACCTTGCTCCCTAAACAGTGCAAGTTTTCTTTTGCCATCAAGTTCCATCATCTCCTTTCCTGAATAATCATCTGTTTGCTACCTTGAACAAGGATATTCTTAGAGTTTCTTTCAGGCATATTTCCCAGGTCTAGCAGTAAGTCAGACAAAGACCTGGGAGCATTCTTCCTACATTCTACGACCCATTAGTAAGATTCTGGTTAATAATCTCTTTAGAATAGAATACACCAAACAATATAAAATTGAGGATGTAGTAGAGATAAGAGAAGGAAAACAGCTTTCAGGAAGCTTCATTTCGCCAGTTGCGACAGTCTCCTCTGTGTCATAGAAAATAAAGAAATCCAAGGTCAAAGTATTTTTGTTAAAATTGTCATCTTTATTTGGGGTCTCAAGGTGGAAGAGAAAATAAGTACTATATTGCCAACTATGACACATATCTCTCTATCTCTCCACTCTCTCGCAACACACACACATACACACACACACACCCTTCTCAAGCAAATAGGGACGAATAGTCTTCAGAAAAAAGTAAAATATCAAACTGTCTGAAATAATGAATGGCCATCATGCAGGACCTACACTCTTTGAACGATATTTTCCCTGTTGTCTGGACAGGGTACAAGCAATATTGCTGACAGGCATCACAACGGCAAGCCTGCCAAGATTCCCAATCTGCTTCATTCGGTTGATCTTATTTGGCCTAAATTCTGACTAATCTATATCAAATTTTTACTGAGTTATTCACTTGTTTGCTGTCACCATTTGCTCTAGTTTCTTGGCATCTTAGAAGTACTAGTCAGGCCCCAGATTCTTCCAGGATGTCTGGATCTTGTCATATTTCAGTGCTACGAATTCATCATAAATAGCTTCCTACTGCTAGGCGCCTTGGTGTCACAGTCTCACATACCTTTACTATTAGAATCTCCTAAGCAGAATTGATCCAGATTCCCATGGAACATAAAGCTAGCCATGTTGAAATGATTTATTTCAATGAATAATTTCAATAAAATCACCGCTTCTCTTAGTTATTCCTGAGTGAGGAAGACCATAGAATTTCAGAACTAAGGAGTATTTCTAAGTCAATCAACTCAATTTGCTTGTTGATGTTTATTTCTAAGAGTTGAAGTTGGACATGCTATGTTTACAACACTGTTTAAAGGTAGAATTAAAATCCTCATTCTGATTCTTTTTTATGTAATGGATGCGAATTCCCTAGATTCACAGAGAAAGTCATAATGACGATAAGACTGATATTTATGCAGCCCTGAGTATACAGTGAGCTTTTGCTCTTGGTAATTTCATATAGTCATTGGTACAATGGGATGACAAACATAATTAGCATCTCATCTTAGGACTACACGGTTTATATAGTAAATTTTATGTGATTTATTCAAGTTTTCATAATTAAAATATAAGGCTGTGAATTAAGCCCCAAATATCTTGCCCTCGACTCTGGTGTTCCTAGGTAAATTAATAACTTTTCTACATCTCTCTTTCCTCATTGGGAAAGTAGAAACATAATATGTCTGCATGAAGAAGGAATTTGTTTTGAGAACTGAATGTGATGAAGCGTTAATTGAATATATTCCTTAGCACCTTGCCTGACACATTGCACAAGGCAATAAATGTCAAGGTTTCATTTTGCTTTTTAAATTGTTACTTTCAAAAACATCCCCCCAGCAATACAAAGTTATTACTTTAGGCTTAATGATAAATAGTAATTCATTAATGCCTAAGAATTATCTTAGGTGAATTAAAAACTGAGTTTATTCCTCTTTTAGTATTCATCATTATAGAAATATTTGCTGCCTAATGCAATTAGGTACCTTCATGATATTGGCAGAATAATTTGTCATTGCCCTTTGTTACCAACAAAAGCACAAAGAACTTGATATTTTCATTTTAATCGTTAAAACTCCATAAACAAAAACACGAACCATTTTCCCTGACCGTTTCAGAGGCCGCTGACCGGATGCAGTGACTAGATGAATCCTCACGGTGGTGCTAAGTCGTCGTTCATAAGGCCTTTGAGAGTTGCCGGTGCTGCACACACCAAACTGATGCTCGATTGAAACATTCTTAGTTTATCAACCAGAAAGAAATTTGCCCCAGATTCCCACAGTTATTCTTAGCCAAAATTAATTTTATTTGCTCAACAAGTCTATTAGCAAGAGTTCACTCGTGGTGGCGTTGCAACAAATAAAATATAGACAGGATTTTTACTATTAAAAAGAATTTTGTAGCTTCATCTTTAAAAGCGTTATACTGACTTGGAATTCTCCACTTGGATTTGGGCCTCAATGCCTGCATATAGTGTAACACTGTATGTTACATCTACTGTGTATCTTTCATCTACTGTGCATCTGTTATGTATCCCTTAGAACAATTCGTTAAACCTCTTGTATCTCCCAGATGGTAAATTTCAGCTTGAAAACTCAGTTCTTGAGATGTCCTTGTACCTTTACTCTCCTGAGAACAGGTAAAACTTTTATTAACTTGTCCTTTAGAATATTCTTCACTTCTATTCGTTTCTTCAGTCTACTTCCAAAACCACAATCCAGACTCTTGCATCACATGCCCAGATTAGTGTTTTTTGACACTAGCCTTAGAGAGCTAGCTCCCAGCCTTGTCTGCACGTTTTGATCCTTTGAAGAGTTTGTAAAAATGCCCAAACCCTGAGCTTCTCATCATTGCTTTGGGGATGGAACTGGATATCAGGAGCATTGCCAGCTGTTTGCACTCCAGTGATTGCAATGTACAGCCACAAGTGTGAACCACAGTGTTTAGAAGAGTACCCAGCACACCAGTCAGACTAACCCAAACTACCAATTCTGCGGGCCAAAAATTTTAAGTCATTTCCTATCAAAATTGTAAATTAGTGGCTTGAAGGCCAAATCTATCTCATGACTGTGTTCTGTTTGAAAACTGTTCAGACCAAATGTTTGAAAATTGAGGGATGTCACAGGAAACACAGATGCCCAAATTTAAAACAAAACAAAACAAAACTGTAAGGTTGGCCACAGAAGCCCCAATATTGTCTGAAGCAGAATAGTAGCTGTCCTTCAGGCTTGTCACACCCTCGTTTGCATTGGCTGTGTGTCTCATTTTTATCTTCTACCTTGGAGTCATTTTAGCTTGGAACTCTGGCCTCGCAAATAAAGTTCAAAATTAATGATAAATTCACTCACTCATTCCTTACATGCTCTTTTTTGAAAAAGATCCTCTATTGATATAGGGTCTTATTTTGCCACTTGAACTGGCAGTGATCCTCCTGTCTTAGCCTCCCCAGCACTGGGATTACAGCACTGGGATTGCAGCACGTGTGGGTTTAGTGTCCACAGAGCAAGTATGAAAGATCAAACTTGGGATCTTCCAGTAGCCTGGCAGGTGTTTAGACCGCTGAGCTATCTCCCCAGCCCATCCTTACATACCCTTTATTGGTGGCTACATTAGACAGTTACCTCAGTCTATAAACTTAATTTGTTCCACAATTCTGGTCACAAACCAAATGAATGAAATGAAATCAAATTCTCTGGTGAGGTTCAGTGTTGGCCTTATGGAGAAATTTGATTCAGTTCTCATCCAATTCAGTTTGTGACCAGATTCATGGAACGAGTTAAGATTGTGAACCAAGGTACCATTGTAATTGCTTTGTGGCTTTCCTACATGATAGAATTTAAAATCCCACATGTTCTGCCATATTGCTTTATATTTTCCTTTCATTTTTTTTAATGTATTGGTTGTTGCAGGGTCTCACTACACAGCTCAGATTCATGGTGATCCTCCTGCTTTAAGCCTCCCCAGCACTGGGATTACCAGCATGCCCCATCAAGCCCAAACTAGTTGGCTCAGCTTTCCCTGGGGGTGGGGCTAGTGCAGCTTGTAGTGCCTGGGATCGAACCGTGGTCTTTGCACTTGCCTAAGCTAGCCTAAGCAGGCACTTTAGTGCACTGAGCTATCTCACCAGTTTCTATTTTCCTTTCTTTTAGCAAACTTTAGTTGAACCAGCAATTAGTTGAAGAGACATTCTTCTCCTAATATCTATGGCCTGAAGGCTATTTCCAAAGCTCCTTGACAGTTAGGTAATGCATATGACAAAGTCTAAGCTAAGAGAATGTGAGCAAGAGCGAGGTGAGAAGCTTCTATATTGTATCTCTAAGAAGGAAACTAACTGCTCACCACTTCCCTCTTGTAAGTCATATTACAGACACGGTATTAGAAAGCACCTGGGTCCCTATATGACTTTGGTCTTTCCTGGACTGTTTGATTCTTGTTAAGTGAGAAAGACTTCTATCTTTCTGTACTCCAGGGGTCTCTTTGCTTATGCCAGTTTATCCTATACTCCAAATCACCAAGAATCTGCTTTTACTATTTCCTAAACCTACCCTGAATATTCTTATTCTCAACTTCATCTACATGAAAAACTCTATCATTCTTCATCACTACTATGTTAATTCTACTCATCATTCAAGACCCAGCTCTACTAATCCCTCTTTTACAAGGCTGGGTCTAGTCATACTTGTCCTTCATTCTGCTTTCCCATATGACTTTCCACTTCACAGTTATCAAACATTGTGTTATATAATAAGAACAGAGCCTTAAAATATTTTTCTGGAAGCCATGATGAAGTGAGCCAGTCACCACTTACAAAAAGATATCTACTGAATGTTTCCACTCATACTGAATGTATTAGTATTTAGAATGATTAGGGTGAGATCCTTAAAAGATAAGAGATAGCTATAACTAATATTGGTATAAAATAGAAAAGAGCACAGACTCCGAGAACTATAAGAACTCCTGGAGTAAAATAAGAAAATTGATAATAATGGGATTTCAATAATTTCTTAAAAATGGTGCTAAAAGCAGAGTTAACAACAAAATTAGACAAATGAGACTACATTAAACTGAAAAGCTATTGTGCAACGAATAACACACTCAAATGTCTATAAGCAGATAAATAGGAAAAAAAATAAAAGTGTGGTATATACATATAATGGAGAATCATTTGGTATTGCAATGGAAATACATCCTATCACATACACAATAAGGATGAAACTTGAGAACATTATGTCAAGTGAGCCAGTCACCACTCACAAAAAAGATAACTACTGAATGTTTCCACTCGTACTGAATGTATTAGTATTTAGAATGATCAAAATAAAAAAGGTAAAATAGAATGATAGTTATAAGAGGCTAGAGAGAAAGAAAACTGTTAGTGGTATAGATTTTCAAGTTTGCAAGATGAAACAGCTTTTTTGGATTCAGTGTATCATTGTGTTCACTAATACTAGTGAACTATACTCCTAAAATACTAAAGATGGTAAATTGTATGTTACATAGTGTTTAGCCATAATAAGTGAAGGAAAGGAAAGGAAGGCCAAAGGAAAAACAAAATGTGGGAAAACACCATTTTGATATAATCGCTATTATCAGGGAGGTGATATTGATGTGTCGATGTACAACTACACTTGATCTTAGCTGAAAGCCCGAGAAGTGATTCAATATACATCTAGATGAAGGCTGAAAACTGCATCCTATCTGGACTCATTTTACTGTGGAAAGTGTAATGTAAGACATAAGTTCTAGGGTTTGGGGAGATGGCTCAGTGGAGTAAGTGCTTCCCTGGCAAGTGCAAGGGCCTGAATTCAATCCCCAGTTCTGAAAAAAAAAAAAAATATATATATATATATATGTGAAATAAATGAGACATGCAACTTAAAAAAAAACCCATAAGTTCTAATTTGCTTCATACAAAATCTCCTCTGAATTCATGTAACAGTGGACCAATCACCTGTCAACTTCATCTTCTGACAACGATCAAGCCCTCAGCTAAGTAGGTGATACACTGAATCCAAAATAATTTATCCCCAGATGGCAGCGATGTTTTAAAATTGGTTTCTAGATGTCTCTAAGACAAAATGCAACCACAAGTGAGTCACTGGACTATTGTGGAGATGCTAGAATCTTGCATTTGAAGACATTTATATCTTTGTGAGAAAATGAGCCCAAGCATGTCATGCATCCATCAATGTGGTTTTGCTGATTTTTGCACTAATGCAGTCTTATTTCTAAGACAGATTTTAAGAATTTAGTTTGAGCAGAAAGCCTGTAATGTGAGAAGTGGATCTTGCACTGCATCTCAAAGGACTTATCTTATGAAATGACTCATGGTGTTAGCATGGTACCTAGCATGGCACTCTGCCCAACATCCTGGGAATCATGCACCTGTTAACCTGGCACCAATACTTTCCTATTCTGGACATGGGATTACTTGCCAGGCAGCTCATTTCCATTCATGTCATGATGAAGAAGCAACGCTGTTCAATTAGTTTGTGGCTTTGTGAACAGATTTTAGATGTACATATGATGATTGTTTATATTCTCTGGCATTTGAATATATCTCAGGTAGAAAAACAAATCCCCTCTGGTATCTCAGTTAAAATCAGAGCCCTTAACATCTAGCAGCTGTGTGACCTGGGAAAGTCATTTGTATTCAACCCTCAGATTCTTCATCTGTACAATGGGACTGATAATGATTTCCCACTGGATTTTATATAAATTATATAAAAAAAGTTTATTTCAAAACATTCTATATAGTAGATATCAATAAGAAATTATTTTCCTTCTTTCTTCCTTAACCTAGAACAAGAATTATTGAATTTGGCTCTGTAAAGCACCAGACAAGAAATATTTTAATTACTCAGTGCCCCATAGTTCCTGATACAACTACTCGAGCCTATCTTCGCAAGGTAAAAACATCTACAGACAATGAGCATGACTGTATTTCAATATAACATTTTTTTTTTTTTTGCAGAACCAGGAATTGAACTCAGGCCCTTGGGCTTGCCAAGGAAACATTTATTCCACTGATCCATCTCCCCGGCTCAATATAACATTATTTTTAAGACATATATTAGATTAGATTTAGCCAGTTGTCATAGTCTGAGAACCTGCATTCCTAATACCACATATGTCCAGATATTATTCTAAATAAAATTTTTACCATTCTGTTAGTTTTCATCTGCTCCAGATATTCCTTCTCTTCTTTTTTCTCATTGTTTTTATTCTATTTACTGTAAGCATCAGAACAAATTATTCTAGTTTAATGGCTTAACTGACTTTTTACACATCTAATTTTATGCCTGGAGACATTCCCACAGGGGGTAAGTTCTTAGATCTGAGTCATTCAATTAATTCATCCACAGTAGAAGTTCTAGGTAAATAAGCCAGACTTAAATAGTCTCTTGAAAAAGGCAACCATCCCTCAGGAATACAGAGTGTAGGAATACAGAGCTTTCATTTGTGAAGGATACTTTGCACCTTGTTTCTTAGTTTTATACTGCTTAAGTAGTATAACAACAATTATTAATTTTCTATTCCTGTTTTGAAATTCTGTACCATTTGCATTGTTTATGTTGCTTTGTTTCTGCCTTTGTTCTTATTACTTGTTTTTGTTTTTCCTCTTTAAAATAATTTCTTTTGTGGTACCAGGGATTTAACTCAGGACCCTTGTGCTTGCTAGGCAAGCACTTATTCTACTGAGCTACCTCCCTGCCCCCTTTAAAATAAACTTTTAAAAAATATAAATAAATGCACATACATTTGCCTTTGTATGTGTACTCACAGCCTTATTAAATGTCTTTTCTCTTCCATTTACTAAACATTGGAGTGTCCCCTGTGTGACCATTGATTGTGATTTTCAACCTGACTGTATTAAGAGATATCTACGAGAACAGGAAAGCACGTTTCCGGGTGTGTCTTGCGGGCTGGGACCGTGACCATGGGTAACCCTTGTTTCTTCTCTCTGCTGCTGTTCCCTCACTGTGCTTTCTGGATGCAGTGAACTCAGCAGTTGTTGTGTACCACACGCTTCTGTGGTGACATTTTTCTCCGTAGCCAATTGATTGGGGACTGAACCATTTCAAACCGTAAGCCAAATTAACCTCTCCCCTTCAAGTTGTCTATGCCGGGTATTTGGTCCCAGGGACAAGAAAGCTACTCATACACTCTCTGTCTCTTCTTTATCCCCGAAAGTGGGCTCTTCTTTTTTTCTGACTCCTACATGGGCTACAACCTGATTTGCAGCCATCACCCCTCCTCTTTTCTTTATAGATCCTCATTTTCTTAGGGAACTCATGTGTACACAAGTCTTTATATAGTGGGAAGGATAAAGCAGAGGAAGGCTTAAATCCTAGCTCTGTGATTTATGAGCTGTGCTTCACAGGAAAAGTGATTTTATGTCTCTGAACCAGGTTCCCTTCACTCTAAAATGGAAGTTCATTCATTTTTTCAATAATCCTTATTGAGCACTTATTTGTGCCAGGCACTGTTCTAGATATGTGAGATTCATTAATAAACTAAACAGATAAACATTTCTGCCCTTAGAAAACTCTTATCCTAGCAGTGGGAAATGGATTAAAATAGAATGTGACAAAAACGGTAAAAAAGGAAAAAAGATCACATTATAGCTTTTGAAAAGCCAGTCATATCAGGTTACGTCCCTCTGAGAAAGCAATTATCCAGAGCAAAAATTAAAAAAGAGGTGAAGAAATTAAAAATAATAGGTCATCTGATGGAGAAAATGCAGGCAGGGAAACCAAAAAAGGTCCTAAAGGCTAAAGCATGCCCAGTGTTTTCTCAGAACTACAAAGAAGTCATTGGAAAAGAAGGGAAATGGGCATAAGAAAGAGCAGCAGGAATTATGGTCAGAGAGAGAATCAGAGCAGCTCACTTATGGCCTCAGAATGCACTGGCTGCAAGACTACAGTAAGTATAGGAAGTACATGTTGATCAATTCCTATGGAAAGAAAGGTGAGCATTTAGCCAGGATGTGCTCTAGCAAAGGCTGTGTGGTCTTCCTTATCCATGGAACAGGGTTATATTGACACTGTGAGTACTGGCTATATAAATACTTGTGAGATGTTGTTTATTAGTTATTTATTTTTATTTTATATTTAATTTTTCCCTCTTTTATATGGGCTCACATTTTCTTACCCCATCTAGAACAGATAAAAAAAAATGAAAAAATTCAGACTCCAAAAATTCGAAGACCCAGTCTTTACATGGTGGGCTGAGCTGGCCAGAGTCCAAGCATGGTGGCACATGCCTGCAATCCCAGCACTGGGAAAGTTGAAAGCAGGAGGATCACCACAAGTCCAAGATGTATAGTGAAACCCTGCAACACCCAAACACATTAAAAAATCATATGTGTGTGTATATATATATATATATATATATATATATATATATATATATATACACACACATATATTAGGTATTGTGAATTGAGAAGACACTCAAAAGAAAAACTATGATTGGAGAAAGAGGAAAGGAAGAGGGGGGAATATATATATATATATATGATATATATATATATATATATATATATATATATATCATATATATATGTTATAAAGCTAGTTTCCCTTAGTTTGTTGAAAACAAAATTTTGTGCTAACACTTTCTGAACAATATTTTATGCCTATATCTTGTACTCTGAACAACTACTGTGGTTATAACAATATACAATGTGTTATTGTTACTTTCCTACTAGTCTAGTTTGAAACTGTTTTATTATTATTATTATTATTATTATTATTATTATTATTATTGCCTTTTTTTGCTTAAAATTTTAAGAAATCTGGATGGGTCCTAAAGACTCTGTTCTTCCCTTATCTTAGTTTACCAGTAAGGAAGATAAGCTCTCCTGTCTCTTTCAGGGAGGCAACATGATGAAACAAGAGAGGATTAGACTATGCATTAAAAGATGTTGGTTTGTGTCTCACTTTCCAAGCAACATTGTCTATTTATTGGTCTGCCTATCTACATACCTAGCCAACTATTTAGCTTGGGAAAAATAGCCGATGGTTAATAAACCTGTTTCCATCAAGAAAAAGAGATTAATTTTGTTTGACCTGATCTTTGCATGCAACAGCTTTGAAGATCAAGTTTTAAAACATCTCTGGAAAAAATGCATTTTTACACATAATAAAGTGCTATACAAATGATACAAGGCATGTCGTGTGTATGTCAATGAATAAAAAGCCTAATAACAATCAAGTTAACTTTATCTGTTCCAAATAGAGTTGTAGGCAAAGAATTCTTATTACTGAGAGTTGATCTTTTTGGTCATGTTTTCTCTTAATTTACGGAGTTCAAAACTGAGAATTTTTATGATTATCCTCAGAGATTATCATACCTAACAATTCACTCAAATTGAATATTTACCAAAAATGCCCATTTCTCACCGTCCAAAACATGGGTGCTACCTGGTATACAAATACACCGTGTTTATAAGCAAGAAGTCTAACACAGGAAAGAAAAACTGACTTCTAATAAATTAAAAATGCCTAGTCTATTTCAACAGGGAGTTAATAGAGATGTAGATGCTACCATGAGTTTAGAAGAGATGGCTCAGAAAACACAGAAGGCAACTGGAATGTTCCATTCACATGTTCCAAAGTACTTGGGCGTGTATGGCTATTGTCCTATTTTATTCTGTGTTACATCTAGGACACCAACCATTCACTGGGTCTCTATTAAGTTTGAGCAATATCAACAGAGGCAGGGAACTCTTCAGACTAATGAATTAAAAAGGGCAGTTCCTAGTGATGTGCATTATATCACAATGGAATGATAACTGCACTCCTCTTTCTTTAAGGAATCTGTTAGACTTATCAAAAATAGTAATACATTTAATAATGGGTGAAGAGGAATTGACCTTTTTCCAAGATTCCTTTCAAAAATCAAATAAAACCACAGGGTAAGACCACTTACCTCTATTTTTTCCCATATGGCTTCATAATTGTCTTGGTGTTGAATGTCTTGCATTAATTTCTGAATTAAAGCTGATTTTGCAGCAGAATGGCTTTCATTCTTTCCAGAGGATGAAGCTGTCTCTGATTTCTCATCAATGTATTTTTTCATGACAGAGTGAGGCATACACAATTCCTCGTCAGAAACAATGTCACTCAGGGGTCCAGATTCAATGCTCTCCCCCAGGGAAGAGGCTATGTCACTGGATGAGCTGGGAGACACTCTGCCTAGCCTTGTCTGCTTCTTCTTCACATGGTACATTGGATAGATCTCAGAATCTGAATTCATTTCAGACAGTTCCCAGTCATCAATATTCTGAATACTTTCTCCTCTGGGTTTCTGAGGCAGAAGCTTTGTTAGATTTTCCAATTTCAAAGCTAACACTTCTGTCTGCTTAAGGTGAGAAGGTAGAGCTAAGTATTCGTCGGAGCCATACCAGGCCTCCACAACCTGTCCGTTCTTGGTGATATGACTTGGGGATGAAGAGTCACCTTTTTTGTTTTTGTGTTTTGCAAGAAGGGGTATTGGAGACATGATGTTGTCCGAGTCAATGGAAGATTCACTGCTCTGAGTAAAAGGTGGTGAACTGGATGTTTCTGATTGCACCGGCACTTTGGCATTCCAACTTCTCTGATTACATGGTTCGACTGAGGATGTAGAAGCAACATCTGTTTCTTGCCCCTCTATGGCCTTGGAAGTAGAAGAAGGCATTCCGTTCAACACTACGGAGCTCTTCACATTATCAGTTTGCTTGCTGGGACCAGTTCCTCGTTTAGGTGTTCGGCAGGGAGGCACCCCTTCTGAGGTCTTGTGTGACTTTGTAAATCGAGGTTTCTCTTTATGGCAGTCATTAAGCCTTCCCAGACTAGAAGAGATTTCTTTAATGTGACTTTTTATTATGTTTTCAAGATTCGCAACCCCCACCCTGTGTAAACATTCATAGGACTGGCTGGCAGCAGCAGGGCCGTTGGGGTAGGAAGACTGCAACACCAGGCAAAGCTTAGATCGATCAGGAGGGTCTACTAGGGAAGGGGTGCTTCTACTCATCTCAGGCTTAAGATCAACCATCTGCTTCTTGCCTCCTTTGCCTTTCAAATCATTCTTAAATGTTTCCTCTTTAAGGAAAAGACCTCTTTTTGGTAATGTTGGCTGTGTAGGAGAGTCCTCATTGTAATTAAAGCAATCTCTTATGGATCGCTTGGGAGTTATATTTTCACAAGGAATAGGCTGTTGACTCTTTGTATCAAGCTGTAGACAGGAACTGGATTCTTGCTTCACAGTCTCAGAAGAGGGTTGTACAGTATGTATCGCAGCTTCCCCTAAAGATGACATCCCTGATGTTAAACTTGCCTGTTCTTTGGCTGTAGAAGTGCTGTTTTCCTCATCTCCACCTTTGTCCTCTGCTGAGAGAGCTACTTGCGACGTCTCTTCACTCACTGCTTCACTGCAGTTGGAAGGGATGGGGTCAGCAGCCACTGTGAGTAATCCAACGCTTCGGATAATCTCAGGGAACTCCTTTTCCATCTCACTATAGCTCCAGGAGTCAAAGGGTTTGGTTTTGACTTGGCTAGAGGTCATGTCACCCAGGCCGCCAAGCAAATCTTCACTTGGACTATAGTCAGACAGTTCAAATGCAGTAATACCACAATCCAGCGACAAGTAATTTTGTGAGCATTTGATGGTTAACTGTCCTGAGTCATCCACTTCTGTTAGAGAATCAAGCCGGCCCTGTAACACACAATGGCAGTGGTATCAGTAAATGCAACATTAATTATTCTCAACTGCTCTTCCAATGAAGTTTCACTAGAGGTCAATACAAAGGTTAGAGAATCCGCAATCTCAATTGCTTCTGTTCTGACAAACAGAAAAACATATTAACTTATTATCACACTACTTCATATACAGTAGCCTGTTCTTGAACATTTAAAGATTTTTATTTAATCTGGAACATAGAGCCTTAACAGAAACAGTCCATCTCAACTCTAAACACTTATTCTTACCTTAATTTCCTATTTTTAAAAGGGCTTTCTTCCTGAATAATCCTTTCTGAAGTAAAGCATTAGGCAATAAAATTTCTGAAAATGAAGTAATGTAAGAGTAAAGTCTCCATGAAGAGCTGTATCTTGTTTTTATTTTGTTTTGCTGCCCCTTCAGTGTTTAGGTCACTGTAGGTGCTCAATGAATTCTTGAAGTGGAATCATTAATTGCACTAAGCTAATCACATTAAATGAATATTTACAAATCATAAAGAGGTTCACTACTCAATTTGCAAATACATAACAGAAATAATTCAAGATCAGTTTCTGTCTACCCTTACACTTTCAAACAATGCACAAGTGATTTTGCAGAGTTAACAAATATTAAAACTTTATTATTTAGACCCATCTCCTCCTTCCACCCTAGAAGCAAAATCTCCATTATTTATAATTCTAGCTTGATTTAAAACATTTATGGTTATAAAAAATAACATTACAAGTAGGTATTGCAACTTTTTGCTCTTTAATTGTGTGATAAAGACTTCTGTCTCATCATTAAATATGGTTTATTTTTGGCAGAGGACCGGGGATTGAATCCAGGGCCTTATGCATGCTAAGCATTATCACTGAGCTAATTCCAAGCACTCCAACATACTTTCTGATATCACACAGCAAACAGGAAGATTTTTGATTGATGATATAGGGTGAAAAGGCCTCTAAAATCCTAATATGCTTATCAAGTTGAACAACAGCCTAGTATAATCCAGCCCCTTAAGAAATGAAATTTAAAAAATAGAAAAACAAAACATTTTATGGCCCTTAAGCCACCTTTTGCTGAAGAAGAAATGGAATTTAATTTACTGAATCCAGGTCATATGTGGCTGCTGGACCTTGCCTCTTTCAACCATGTTATCCAAAGATCTGTTCTCATGGTGAACTTTCACGGGGTTGTATTCATTTGTTTTGTTTTAAAACTGTTCTCTCCCTTTACACTTTTACCTTGACTTTATCTTCTACTTGTCTCACTCTTACTTTAAAACATGTAGAAAATTCAAATAATAACGATGAGCAGACTTTCACCTTTTGGAAGTCTTCATTTTCTCATCTCTACATGGGGCTCATTCATATTACTTTTTCATTGAATCCTGCAACTTTCTTCTTGAATCTGTACTACTATACTCTTTTTAAACAAGAGAAGTCTGAGCCAAGAGAAAATACACAAGTAGCCCATGACATCATGACCATGGGCTAATTTAGGTCTTGGACCCAAACTATCTGACCCAAAGCCCAAGTCTTAAGCACTGGATATTATTTTTAACTGACATATCCCTTCCTCCAATTTATTTTCCTCACTGTTACCATGGTAACCATTAAAAATTGAAGATGTGGTGCTATTACTTCTCTGTTTAAAATTCTTTACTAGCTTCCTCTTATTGTTAGGTCAAAAATAATCCAACTTCCAAGGTCAGCCATGAAGAACTTCTCATTCTACTTTCCCCTCCATGGCTGCATTGGACCACAGCATCTGCCTCTGGTTTCTGAACATACGCATTCCCATCTACCTTGTGTCCTTTGCACATACTACTTTTTATCTTAAAAGCACCCTATCTGTGCCCCTTAATGATCTAACTCTTCTTTCTTCCCTACAATTTTGGCTCAGGTTTTCACCTCTTCAAGATTCCAGACCCTCTGCTAAGTCAAAATCTTTCACTGTAAGCTCTCAAATCTATATTCTTTTCCCTATAAGCATACATCTCACTATAAATAAATGCTCTGGTGACTATCTGAATAATTTGCTCCTCTCATTATTTGTACACACTATGAGAGTATGAGCCATACAGAAGGTGACTGCCTGACCACGGTCTTAGCAGCATTTAGTATATAATCTATGGTGCATCAACTTATCTGTTAAATGAATAAAAGAATGAATGATGACTTTTTGAAAGAGCTCTTTGCCTTCATGTAATTTCTTCCTCTGGTTAGGTATTTTTACATAACTCCAATGATTAAAAACTCAAGCTTAGAAGTTTAATTCTTTTAGCACTAATTAACTATGTCATTATAGGGTTAGTAATTTCCTTCATCTGTAAAAGGAAACGGTAAGCCATGTCTTAAGAATGTGGATAGGTAATGGAAACAACCTATGTAAGACACTAATCTGTTACATACATGAATGATCGTTAAATGTTCACTCATTATATATTATATATTATATATTATTATATATAATAATATTATATAATAATATTATATTATTATATTATTTTTGGTATATAAACAGGGAGAGTTTCACCAAGACAATAGTTATCTCTAATGTTAAATGCTGCCAAAGTAAAAAATCAGTACTAACAGATTGTCTAAATGGAATTCTGATACTTTGTGTTTTGCACCTGGAATCTTTGAAAAACAAAATCCAAAGCCCAAAACACCAAGAAATGAGTCAACCAAACAAAAGTCATACTTTGTACAATTTTACCATACTAACAGTGAGATTCCTATTTTAAAAGCAGGCTGAGTTATTAAAAACTTGGTTTTTCATTACTTAGAAATTTTTATATAGATATTATAAATGAAAATAACATTATAAATGCCCAAACTATACTATAATACTTAGGTAAATTATCAAATAGTAGAAATTTGCAACATTATTTTTTCTATTATTTTTTTCAGTTATTGCACTAATATAATTATATGATTTCTTTTTTTTTTGGAACCAGGGTTTGAACTCAGACCCTTGCACTTGCCAGGAAAGAGTTTATTCCACTGATCCATCTCCCCAAACATTTTCTTTCTTTCTTTCTTTGTTTTGGCAGAACCAGGGATTGAACTCAGGCCCTTGAGCTTGCCAGGCAAGCACTTATTCCAGCCCCTTGAGCTATCTCCCCGGCCCCAATTATATGACATTAAAAAAGCACTAGTGTTTCTATAATGAGTAGAGAAAAATACATTTTTGAGAGTTTAAGTAACAAACCTCTGACAGTATCAACCTCCAGCTTTTCAACAAATTGGGAACACTATGGCCCAAGGGTTATGCTTAGCCTTCATTTGGGTGGTCACAGCAGGTGAAGAGCAAGCATACTACCTGGAATAAGAGGTGCTCAATTAAAAATGTTAGATGCTAGAATTCCAGCTACTCAGGGGCTTGAGATATGAAGACTGCAAAATTTGAGGCCAGCCTGGGAAACTTAGTGAAACTCTGAGTCAAAATAAAACTAGAAAGGACCAAGATGTAGCACAGAGGTGTAGCACTTGCCTTTCATGTACAAGGCACTGAGTACCTTGTACATGATCTCCAGTACCACAAAATAATAACAATAGCAATAATGTTAGATGAATATATTGAATATACATATAAGATGAATATATGGATACATCTAAAAAAATAGTGTATGGTTGGCTTTTCCTAAATCTTCATTGTTTAGAAAAGAAAATATGATATTCAAATGCACTTCATGTTTCAAAAGCAGCCGTCTCTGACTCTGTTTTCAGGTAGGCCAACTATCTCAGTTGAATGATTTCCACTCAAGGATACCTATTTTTTTTTATTAATAATCAATTTATTAATGTGGAAAAAGAACTTCTCTGAACAAAAATAAGCACACAAAATACAACAATCTCACATCATGTGGAGACAGTTTTAAGAAAAGAAAGTTCTTAGCCCACAGCAGATGAATAAAGAATTGTATTATTTAAAAGATTGGTTAGTAATACTAATGTTTTTAATACTGTTGCTTCCTTCTAGATCATTTTCCCAATAAAGTCCCCATGGGGGGCCAGGGAGATGGCTCAGTGGAATAAGCGCTTCCCTGGCAAGCTCAATGGCCTGAGTTCAACCCCCAGTTCTGCCAAAAAAAAAAAAGTCCCCATGGGTACAAAATTAGGGGATGACTCACCTTGGTTTTATTGACTTTTTAATTTCAGAAAGGTATTTGCTAGTGCAGATAGCGGTGTTAGAGCTGCTTACAAAAGTATGCATTCAAATATTCCTCCATTTAATATGTTAGGAAACAGCCTTTTGGAAGAAAGTTATATTTTAGAAAATTTATTCACCTTATTGATGAGTAATTTATTCATTTTATTACTGTCTTCAGTCTTGTCTCAGGCATCAAGAAAGCCACCCTACCACATTTTTCTGATTTGTAGAAGAAATTTGCTTTGTTCCTCGTCCATAATTAACTGAAGCCTAGTTCCAAATACCTCCTTAAAACTTTATTTTGACACTGTGTCATATTTTTGCCATTAACTAAACACTAAATTTAATATTTATAATTTTAGATCTGTCTCTTAAAGTGCCCCATGAGTATTTGAGCACCCATCACGACTCAGCAGTCACTTCTGTGTTCTAATTTAGTGCTCTTGAGATGAGAGTTAGAATTTCTTTAAGTACATAGTTTAAAAAAAAATTGTATTCCCCTCTGATCTTTGACTCTCTTTATTAATCTTACTCTATGCTATTTGTTATATTTTAACTCCTTATATAAGGAATTAAAGCTGGCAAAATCTCTTACCAGGATGCCACATATCCCTGGAGTCCTCAGACCAGATGAACTAGACTAGACTTGGCTTCCTTCCTGTTCTTCCTTCCTAACATATTCTACCATGTTAGGATTTTGTAATTCTAAATGAATTCCAGAAAGCAGCAGTGGACCGAGAAGAACAAGTACAATGGATACATGGGTGTGAAACAAAGATTTTTTTCTAATGGGCAGGAGAAAAAAATACACAAAACGTTTTTAAAACCAGGGGAGACAGACATCTGCTATAATAATGCCTGTAAGTATAATATCATGTATGCACCTTGTACGATACCAAAACATTATGAAAATGGTTTGCAATGTATTAATTTATCGAATCCGTCCTGTTAAGGTGTCTTAAAACTGTCTCATTGATATTTGTACTTCAATAAAATAAAAAATAAATTGAAAAAAAGAAAAAAGAAAACCAAAGAGCTATACCAAAAAAAAAAAAAAAAAAAAGCCAGGGGAGAGCGTGAACACAGTCCACCACTACCACAAATCATGCAGTCGAGTTTCCTGCATTTGGGGAAATCACAGGGCTCAGCCCATCTGGAGTGCAATGGATAAGCCTCACCCTGGGAAAACCACCTTCGTGATCATGGTATTTCCCCTGCCAGGTGAGTATTCACAACAATTTTTTAGTGCTTCAATTTATATTATATTGATCATTTTTAAGAAGTTCTGTTTTATAATGAAATTTTTATTTTTTATTTTTTATTTAATTTATTTATTTATTTTGTCTTTTTGAGACAGGGTCTCACTATGCAGTTCAGGCTGGACTTAAGCTCACTTTGTAGCTCAGGCTGGTCTTGAACTCACAACAATCCTCCTGCCTCAGCCTCCCAAGTGCTGGGATTACAGGCATGCACCACCACGCCCAGCTTTATAATGAAATTTTTATGAGTCAAATTTTCATCTCTGATTAATTTTCAGACCACCCATCAAAAGTGATATCTCCCTTTTATGCACATAAAACAGTGATCACATTTTTCAATCTAATTCAACCTCACAGACATTTATACAAAGTAATCAAAGTGCAGTAGATGGTACAGTGATAAGTGTAATCTAGAGCCATACAACTGATATATATATATATATATATATCAGAAACACTCACAGGGAGAAGAACTGAAACCAGACTATTACAAAGTTATAGGAGAGTAAAGTAGATTTTGAATCCCAAAACCTTGTAGGTCCAGCAAGGAATTCATAATAGCAAAAGCTTTCATAACTCAGCTTCTCAGAGTGCCGAAACAGTCTCCTTTTAGAAATTATTCATCAAGAATAACAATAAGAATAAATTAGTTGTACAATATTCTAATGTTCATTTAATTCACTGCACTCAAAATTATTTTTCTGAAGCATGAATCAAATGGAATACACTTGAACAAGCACATTTTTTGTGCTTGAAAGAAGGTCCAACTCTCTTAATATGGTTTCCGAAAATTTTATTTTCATAATCTGACCTCTGCCCTCCTGGTAGCCCAAATCCTGCTGATCTCTTGGGTTTTTGACTCAGCCCTAACCCACCTCTGAGCCACTCACCCTCTCCTACCTCTCAGTCTTTGAGCGTGCCATTCCCTCTCTGTGGAACAGTGTTTTGCCCTTAATCATCTGTTGAAAGTTGCTTCTCCTGCAGGTATCAGGTATCTCACTTCTGGAATTCCTGTGTGAGTTGTATATGTCATTTTCTGTCCTCCAGCTGCATCCTTTCAACTTACCATCGTTTGAGTTTCACTTGTTTCCATTTACCACTACTCTTGAAGCTCCTTGAAGACAATGACTGTGCTTTGATTAATGCTATATTCTAAGCACCTAGTGCTTGTATATAAGAAGTGCTCAATAAACAGGTATGAAATATTTGAAGATGCAAGAGGAAATCAGGCTAGCACTAACAGCTATAGGCAGAGTCTGTGCAAACTGCCAAGTGTGAGTTAATTAATTAATTCTTCATCCATGTTAGGAAGGTCCTTCAGTCACTAGTTTCAAAGCCTTGGTCAAGCTCTGCTTATTTACATACAAAGAATGTCTATCATACATTTCTAAGCTGAAAATACCCTCAGTGTTGTAATCTGACTTCAAAGGAAACACTCACCTCCTTGGTCTCTTCAGAGAAAGCTTGCAGAATGTCAGTCTGCCTAGTGTAGTTGCCGTTAGCATCCTGCAGTCCCTGCAGAATGCGCTCTCTCAGAACTAACACAGAGACTCGAAGCTGGTGCCAGAGGAGCTGTACTGTGTGGATGTCGACGATCACATTGACAGAGTAAGACAGCAGTTTGAGGGAAAACTCTGTTTCAAGGAGGGCGTGGATTTGCTCAACATGGTCGGAAATATCTTCACAAATATCCTGCAGTAAAAACAAGATATATAAGGAGGACTAGTTTGTTTTATCTTGGAGGTAAATATCAGTGGGGGGGTCATTCTTTCACCTTATACCAACAGTCAGGACCAATAGTAGCACATGCTGGATACCTGACATTTGTTTTTGTTCTGTTACATATTTATAGATCCTATTTTTGTGTGCTGGGCACTCAATTCATGCAGATAAGTTTATTATTCCTAAACTAAAAAATCTCACTATCCTTTCAGATATCCAAATGAAAATTCCTACCAAGGGAAGAGGTTCTCTTCATCCACCCACTTTTTAAAAAATCTTTTTTTCTATCTGTTTCACATTCTAACTGTGGTCTTTTCTAGTGATGAGCTATACAGTACACGACACTTCAGGATAGGAAAAAACATACATACATTTAGCATGAAGAAAGATAGGCTACAATGCGTGCTTCACAGGAGCTCTCAGACGCTTCCAGTAAGCTCTGAGGGCTTGGACCTAAGGATGCTATCACTCTCCCACAAGGACACAATGTCAACACATAAACTCACCATAGACACCTAAATTTCCAGCTTATGTTTTGCAAGTGGAATTAGTTTTAAGAAGAAAGCCATAAAATTTTTAATGACAAAATCTGGGAGTTTGGGGGAGTTGTTTTGTTGTTCGCAGATATCAATCATTTTATTCATTATTCAGCTGAGCATTCACAGTCTCACCTCTCCAGGACAGCTGTACTCTTGGATTATACATTCACTTTTACTTAAGACTTAGACATTTTAAACAAAACATTACTGAATTGTAGCTCCAATCTCCTTCACACATGTTAGTGGACAGATTTGCATCTGACATGTCATTTGTTCTTAGCAGTTTCCAAATTTCCATTGTTCTGTCAGAAGCCAAAAGCATGAAATGAACGGCATCAGTGGTAGTTTTTACCTGGGCAATTTGAGAGACCAATAGGTATCAAAATGATGGGAGAATCAGCTAAAAGTGCTCAGCTTCTCACTTTTAGTTGTGCATCAGTGATTTTCTTAAATAAGCCTCTTAGTTATGATTTTTTGTTAAAATTTCAAGGTAGCATTTCAGTTCTGAGCCTTATCATCAGTGTCAAAACAGTCTTTCTGCGTTAGAAACCTGATTGCATGTGGTTCCATTACATATTTTTCAAAGAAAGCTTCCAGCAACTCCTCTACGTGACACTGAAGAATACATCTGTTTACATTTTTCTCTCTCCATACTAAGCATTCCATTATTGTAAGTAATTCACAGTGGCGAACCAATTAACACCCTGGCCTAAATGTCCTTTGTTAATTCCTAGGACTTTCATATCATAGCTCTACCCTTTCCATCCATTTGCGTAACCATATCAGAAGGTCACTTGTGTCACCAGCCAGTCTTCTCAACTTTTTCACTCCTGTCTCCTACTTGAGGCGCTATTCCACTTTACCCAGTTCACTAGCTCCTTTACTCTCTTTCTCATTCATAGTCTACTAGCTCCTTTCTCATATAGTCTTCAAGCACATCTATGGTACTCATTTTCTTTCCTTGGTAGTATTTCAACTTCCTCATACTACTAACTTAGGTTTTTAGCCCATGTATCTTGAGTACCACTTTGCTCTTCTGATGCAGAATACATGTCTAGAGGAGAAAAAGGCCTGTACAATCTTTATGCTGCTTTTTTAGAATAGCCGCATCGGAATCTCTCAGCTACTCCACTGTCATATAAAAAGTTATATATAACCTTGGTGACCTGGAAATAACACCAAAGTATATGTGATCTGTTCCTCTTATACATGATTTGTCTCTTTCATAATGATACAGAAAGGTAGTCAAGGATGGGTCATGGGTCAAGATTGCCAGGCAACTATTCAGGGAAAAAAGTCTATCAGGCATGCTAAATAATCATCAGTGCCATTCAACTCAACTTCTTCATCACTAGGAAAGGAAAAGAAAGGTAAATGGGCCCAGGCCCACAGAAGCAGATGAACCTAAGGGGAAAAAATCACCCTCCCTACAAAGGAAGTTCCTCTGTTGAATATTTTGGCAATGTACATGAGCAGCTCCTGCTAACTCCAAAAGAAAATACTGTGCTATGTCATCCCTGCCCCCAGGGCACGCTGAGACAGCAATTGAGACTGGGTGCGGTGGGTGCACCTGTAATCCCAGCACTTGGGAGGCTGAAAACAAGAGGATCACTAGGAGTCTGATCTGTGCAGTGAGACCCTGTGGACCCTGTACTAAATAGATAAAACAAACAAAAGAAAATAATGAATAGCACGCTATAACTTTCCGGAGTCTATTAATTTAATTATTAAATAATTCACTGCTCTGCCACCAGTTGTCAAGTTTAACAAAAACCACATGAAGATACAAACTGCATAATAAAGACAACAGATGTGATTGTGTGTATATGTGTGAATATGTATGTGTGTCCCTTCCCCGAATATAGCTTTTACTTTGAACATCTGATGAGACTTATTTAGAGAGGATAACTGAGTAATTCTGAGCTATATATTTTTACTAATAGAAAATCTATTTGTCCCTCTTCACCAATGCTGAGTAAATATTTATAGTATAATTAGTTTGAAGTTCCTGAGACTTAGCCCCTTAATAATTACCATTTGTTAAACATTTTATGAAGAAGCTGAAGATTATGGGTTTCTGTTTCTGTTTATTCACTCAGATAGCTGTTTTAAAAACAATTTGCTGAATGCCTGCCTCTCCGCAGGAATGTTTTAGAATTAAAAGGCTGGAGGTGTTGGGGGTCCCTGCAGGCACTTGATTAGCAAGGTGAAGCAGAAGCAGGGAGTCAGGTTAGGGCAGCCTCACTGATGCATGTGAAGAATGACGAGTGCAGAGTCCTTGAGATGTGCCTTGAGGAAACCAGACCTCAGCTCACAGGGCTAAGCTGTTCAGTGGGTAACAGATTTGCAAAGTCCACTGTGCTCCTCAGTGGAAACTAAGTAGTACTTTAAGAAGAAAATCATTGTTTTAGGAGTATAGAAAGCAATCCCTTTGTAATTGGACATGTTCATGTACCTATGTACCCACCTAACCACCTATCTATCCACCTTGAAGGTTATACATACAATCTTTCTTCTCATTATCTTTTTCTAAAAATTTTTAAATTTTATTTATTTATTTAGTTGGTGCAGGGCCTCACTATGCAGCTCAGACTCAGAGTGGTCCTCCTGTCCCAACCTCTTCAGTGCTGGAATAATTATAGGCCTGCACCACCACGTCTGGTTTTGGTGGCCAGCACCATGCACCCAGGATTCTGGGGCCAGCACAGCAAGCAATACAGGGAATCAGATTGAGGTTCTTGTGCTTGCCAGTCAGGTGCTTAGATCACCGAGCTATCTCCCCAGTCTCTCTTTATTTTTTTACTAAGATTATTAACACTAGATAAAATTCATTTATTCCACAACTTGCAATTTAAAAATACTTTAAAAAGACAATGACTGTTTATACTGATACATAGTTGATACAAAATTTAAACCCAACAAATGTTTATGTTTGATTTTGAATTCTCTTCCATTTTGAGAGGAAAGGATGGTAATAGGAAAAAAAAAATACTGGATAATCCAAGAGCAATCCAAAGATGCTGAAGATTATATGGGTGATAGCCATGGAATCCTATCAGCACTGATAGAAGAGAAAATTAGTTCCACTAGTTTATCTCCCCAAAGCAAGTTATTTTGAAAGCTTACCTTTTATAGACTAAGTGTGAAATTATCCCATTTTTCCAGTTGACATGAGATTCTTGCTTATGTTCACACCAGTTTTAGCCCCACACTCCAGCGTTGGCTGGGGCAGACCTTTCCTCTCTGACTTTTGGATTTCTCCTTGATTCCCAAGTCTGCCTCACCTGAGACAATAGGACCATGGAAAGATCCCTTTGTTTTTTTTTTTTTTTCCTTTTTTTTTTTTTTT
>PVKA01027754.1:0-30175 GCA_004027165.1 Ctenomys sociabilis | reverse complement strand
TTATTGAATCTTTGATATAATTCAACTATAAAAAAACCTGTAAATATAATTTCATGTATGCACCTTGTACAGTACCAAAACGTTATGAAAACAGTTTGCAATGTATTAATTCATCGACTCTGTATGGTTAAGGTGTCTTGAAACTGTCTGATTGACATTTGTATTTTAATAAAATAAAAATAAATGGAAAAAAAAAAGATAAAAAAAAAAAAAGAACAAAGCTTGGCTCTGCCACTTACATTTGTAACCTTGAGGAAGCTGTTCACTTCTTGGTGCATCTGTTTCCTTATCTGTTTAATGAGGGCAATAAAATCTACCTGATGACTTTCTCAGAAGGACTAGATAAGAAATGTGAAGCAGATCTTCTCATATTAGATATTTAATACATCCCTAAGTACTGTTTAAGTTTCTATCTATACAGTAATTATTTTGGGAGACTCCTCAAAATGCTTCCTGTGAATCTGTGGGAATTTGACAATGTAAATAAGAAGCACATATCACAATAATTGACATATAATGGGCACTTGAAACAATTTAGGTGTTTGACATCCCCTCGTCTCCCATCTCAAGAAGTAATTTCTTCCCCTAGAAAACACATCTCTTTGCTCAGACCTTAAACTATATTATCACATAGTTTAGAATTCCTTTCATGAGAGTTTCGGGACTTTCTAAGAAATTTTCGTTCTTTCTTTCTTTTTTTTTTTGCAGAACCCGGGATTGAACTCAGACCCTTGCACTTACCAGGGAAGTTCTTGTTCTACTGAGCCATCTCCCTTGCCCCTCTAAGAAATTTTCCTTTGTGCTGATCTCATATCTTGTATATACATCTTTTTTAATGCTTGGAAAAGTGTAATTATTCTTTTACATGCCTATCACTTGCCCCAGACTCCATGCACTAAGCAACCTGACTTTAGCCTCAGTAATTACTGACATAGAGCTGTAAGTCAGTAATCCAGACAGTGTTCTCTCAATATAATGAAATATAATTTTCTCTCAACAAATTTATTTTAAAAACTTATGTAGAAGTCACATAGGAAAAGAATTATAGATTGGTTGTGTAATCCAAGTAAAACTCAGTTGTCAATAACTCCTCTAACTTTGAACTCTGTGACAGTTTGTATAACCCAAGTGAATTATGCCTAGTCAAATATGTGAATTATTCCTTAAAACACTCAGCAACAGTGACTTACTTGGCATTAACGCTTTCAGGTCACCTGAGTGCAATTTGCTGCATTTTAGCATAATTTACTTAATAGTACCCATGTGGTCCAAAGTGTTAATATGCCTCCTGGAGTGTTATCTTGCTACAATAGCAACAGCATACTGGGACCATCTGGATCCCTGAATTGATGCATAATCCTTTATTATGTAGCCCTCAGTGGCCCCATTGACCTTTACAGACACACAGATCAGTTTCAAGAGCAAAGTGAATTATTCCGCAGCAATAGCATAAGTTCTGGGCAAATAGGTCTGCTTCAAAGTTTCTTTTCTCTCTTTTTTTCTGCTTTATATTCTCCTGTACACACACCAGCATTATTCTCACTTATGTGATAGCTTCAAATACAACATTATAAAGACTGAAAGATCAACCATGGGAGAGATGAGTAGCAGAATTCTCAGGAAGGAGCAGCACTCAGTACTATTTCTGATAAAGACACAGCTCACAGATCTCTTGGGTGACCTTGGGAGCGTCAATCAAATATTCTCTCCCTTCATTCTTGTGATCATGCAAAGGAATTTTATTGCAACTTTTATTATTGCATAATTTCCTGAAAATTTCCCCAGGTGACCCAGAGGTAGAAAACTGTCTGACCTCCAGAGGTGTCCCTCTGATCTCTCGGCTACATTCAGCTATATCCAACTATTTTTACCTGACCCTAGGGTTAATACTCTATCTGTAGGACTAATAGGTGTTTACTGACCTCCTGATCAGTTGTTATCTAAGATCACAGTAGCCATTTAAAGAGTATCTTCACAGGCAATCTGAGGACTTTCATGGGGATAGGAGTGACATTAAAAAGAAATCCCAACCACAATGCACTCACACATGTAGTGTATTTATTCTTTCTCAAAAGCAAAATGATAAATGTGCAATCATCGAGATGGTTTTTAAATAAGTAATAGCGCCCTGAGTGCCTGAAAGGCTGAACAGTAGGACAGCAGTTGCTAAACTACTAGTGAAACAGCATCCACCCAATTAGTCTGACACTAGTAAGGGTGTAGTCTGGAGATTAAGGAATTGGAGGAAGAAAATATGACACAGTGAATATCACAAAATCAAACACACAAGGAGCACTACTATTTTCTAAAGTTCAATTTGTTTGGCACATGATTGCAGTGCAAGATGACTCTAGCCCCCCTGAGAGTCCTACATCACATATCTGAATATTTTCAACCCCTCCTCTGCACTCCCCCTCAGCTCCTGGGTCCTTTCCATTTGGTAAAAGATCTGCCTTGTCATCGCTGGTGGGGATGTAAGCCAGTAGAAAAACTATGAAGAAATCAGTAGGGGAATTCCTCAGTAAAATATAGTCACGTCATTTCCAGATGTCTCCTTCAGAGAGTAAAAGACATCATATTCAGAGATACATGCATTACCATGATTATAGAAGCAAAATTCAAAATAGAGGTCCTGGAAGTTGCCTCTATGGCAATCAATAGATGAATGAATAATGGAAATGAGGCATTAATAAACAATCGAGAAATACTCTACCATGAACAACAAGAAACATTTGTAGGAAAAGAAAAAGATGTATCTTGCATGGATTCTGTCACAGGAGAAACACAAAATACAAAGACACTGTTTTCATTGACACAAATCCCCCTGTGAAAATGCGTACCGCAGCCTGCTGTGGAGAGCTCGTCGCTTCCATCTGGACAGTCACGCTCCCCGTCGCAGAGCCAGTGTCGAGGCACGCAGGCGTGGGAGCCCTGGCAGCTGAACATGTCTGCAGCACAGGTGACATCACCTTAACGCACAGGAAAAGTGCTGTTAGGTCCTGGTGCCTCTCGTTCACAGCATCCAAAGGCAGGAAATGAAAAATGTAGCTTCCAATAAAGTGCTTGCAATAAGGTGGAATCATCAAACCCTATCATTCCTTTATAGATGTTTCTATGTGTTGTCTGAGAACATCCGTCACTAAACCCTAATGTTATGGCTTTTAAAGCTACATGCATTTGAGCTTGCAAGATGTAGTATAGAATGTCCTAGAATAATGAATCCATGGGAGGAATATTTCGCTAAGTGTGAACCTGTGAAGATAATAACAATAATAGCAATAGTGGTCATGTAATGTTGTTGCTTAATATGTGTGTGTTAACTCAAATTCAATCATTGCACAATTTCTTCTGGTATGAAATTCATCACACAAAGAAAAACAATTTTAGCTTTAAGAACGCAGACCTGGGAGTGCAAACCTGATACTTCAACACCTCATAACCACTAATTGCATTATTGCTCCTTCCCAACTGCTGCTGTTGGGAAAGAATAGACGTATACCTATGGCCTTCGCCTTTACACATGTAATGAAGGTAATCCATCTTTTCTGTTTTATAAATTCAATGTTCCTTTAGGTGTCTGTGCTGCTTTTAAATGTACAGAGACAAAAGAAAAACTTTATTGAACTAGACTATACATTCCTAGGGCCATACAGGGCTTCTCTCTTCTACTCTTGATAGAAGCATATTGAAAACAGATGACAAATGACCATCTCATGTTTAAATACCACTCTCTCTCTTTCTCTGTCTCTCTCTCTCCCTCTCTCTGTCTCTCTCTTTCTCTGATGTTTATAGGAAAAAAAATTGGTTGAATGAACATGAACATGCCTCTAGGTCTTACTTTTTTCCAATTTCATTTTCTTGTGGATCAAGTACCCATAACAGATGTTTAAAATATACTTTTAGAATTATGAAAAATGTTTGCTATTTCCACAAAGAAAATGTAACTGACTTGGTAAATGCAAGATATATGTTTCCAAATATCTGAAGAAGTGATTAGTGTGTTTTAAGTAAATGCTTATTATCATCTTATTTTTCAAGCATAGAGTTATTGTGAGCAGAAAATTTAATGCACTATTTTCAAAATAGTTGGCATTGAGTTTTAAAAGAAATTTTTTTAAACAAATATGGATTTTACTGTTATATATATTAGCCTGGAGCATAGGATGGCAACTGAATATTGCATTGCCTCCTAGGTAACATGACTTAGAATTGATTTGTTAATATAATGAGGTTAAAATAGGGTGTACTGGGCCAGGGATATAGTTCAGTGTCATAGAGACCAAGTTTGATTTTCAGTAAAAAAAAAAAACAAAAAAAACAAAAAAACAAAAAAAAGTCTCTACTCTTTCTTGTGTTTTTTATGCCTTTAAAGAATACAAAATAGTGATAGAAAAAGAAACAGTGTTAGAAATGATACAAAATTTCACTAAACAAATAGGAATTCAACAATGGTTGCTGTTGTATTACACGATGCTATCTTAACACTAGTTCCTCAGGCTACTAGACATAAAAGTACAAGATTTATTTAAAGAAAACAAACAGCAATAAACTAATTGTAAGAATTGCAAAAGCAAAAAGAATAAAAAGAAAACAAAATTAATTGTTAACTGCTCCTTGAAATAATTGAAAATTAATCTATAAAATAAGGGTTGCTTTAACTTAGAAGACATTCATACACATTTACATCTTTAGTACATTCTATGATAAAATTTTCTTTCTATACAAATTAGTTTAATATAGCTCCTCTGTGCTATCTCTCTTTCCAAGCTTACTCTTAAGCATAAGAGGCTATTTTCATTATTATCCCCAATGCAGTACTCTCTGTCATAGTCCAAATATTTTGTCTATTTTTTAACCGCATTCTTTCTATTAAGGAAGTTATGATCAATGCAAATTTTCTTCTCGCCTTCTATATTAATACTGCGATGTGTTCCCAAAGTAGACATAATAAAGGAGTACTAATTTGGCCCCGGAGAAATTTCTTTCTTTGTGACCTTGGTGAAAACTAGTGACTTAAACTCATCTTTAAGGGGAGGAGCACATGAGATAATTATGAATTTATCTTCAGCTGTGAAGTGGCATAAGGCTCTTTGTAGTTAACTTGGGGTCTCTCTTGATACTATTCAACAGATTCAGTATTAAGAATATGCCAAAGCAGTGCCATCAATTGAAGGGAGAATGGGCCCCTAATGAAATGCACAGCTTCATTCCACAGTTATTACTTCATCTGTGTATATACCCCCTCCTCAGGGAAAGCAAACCCAAGGAGGAAAGATGAGCTGTTGGGCTCTCACTGGATCCATCTGCTCTCATACTCAGAATATAGCTGTTGGCTGGAGGAAGCTACTATACTATTTCATGTTCTGGGAGCTAGTTTTTTTTTTTTTTTTTTTAGTACAGGGTCCACAGGGTCTCATTACATAGATTGGACTCATAGTGATCTACCTGTGTTCAGCTTCCCGAATGCTGCGATTACAGGTGCACTCCACCACACCCAGTCTCAGAATCCATCTCAGCGTGTCCTGAGGGCAGGGCAAGCGCAGCAAGCCTGGGCTTGAACTCGATCTCTGAGCTCTGACAAAGCATGCGCTTTTAGTCCACTGAGCTATCTGGCCAGCCTGGTAAAATTATTAATTTCTATGTTTCTTTATTTTCTTCAAAAAATAAGGGGGATTAGATCATGGTTTCCAAAATAAAATCCTTAACATGTAAGTCAAATTCTTATGTAGATAGTATGCAAACGTTCACAACCATATCAGGATGTTTGGAAGAGGAGATTAAGAAAATTCATTCATTTTTATCATACATTTGAGAACCACTGAGATGATAGTTTTACATATTTTAAAATATATATTGGGCTGGGTAGATAGGTCAAAGGTTTAAGCACCTCCCTGCCAAGCACAAGGTCCAGAGTTTGGTTCCCGGTACCAAAAACAGAAAGAAAAGTATGTGACTCTCTCTCTCTCTCTCTCTCTCTCTCTCTCTCTCTCTCTCTCTC
Organism: Ctenomys sociabilis; assembly: GCA_004027165.1. NCBI lineage: Eukaryota > Metazoa > Chordata > Mammalia > Rodentia > Ctenomyidae > Ctenomys > Ctenomys sociabilis. The sequence goes on along the minus strand of PVKA01027754.1, from coordinate 24,177 downwards.
TCTCACATTCAGTCTGATGGTAATATCTAAAATATATCATGAAATAAATTATTTGGTCTAAATGCAATGCAAAGGTAAAACAAATTTCTTTTATTTATAAAATAAATATTTTGGTACAGATAAAATGCAAATAAAATGCATTAGCATTTTATTATTTTTTTATTTTCTGCAAAAAAAGTAAAATAAAATTTTAGAACAAAATAATAGGATTGTGAGTAAATACACTGTATTCAGAGTTTAAGATATGGACATTAGAATTTCTCTGATAGATATTAGCACAACCTTCCTTTCCACTGAGCTAACAGACACTAATAGTACAATTGATTTGCATTTTATTGTGTATTTGATACAGGTTTCACTATGTAGCTTGGACTTACAGTGATTCTCCTGTTTTCAGCCTCCCCAGAGCTGGGGGGCTTGGGGTGCTAGCTACGGAACCTTGGTCCCTGCACTTGCCTAAGCAGGTGCTTAGTCCACTGAGCTATCTCACTGGTGCCTGATTTGCATTTTATTTGCATTTTCCCCTTCATTCTTTCCCTTCCCTAATCCTAGGTTCTTTTTCCTTTTCAACGATTTATTTCTCATTATTTCTTAAAAGCATTATAAGGACACCAGGATATACACAAGATAAGACAGAGAGACAGACAGACAGACAGACAGACAGAGACAGAGGCAGAGAGACAGACAGAGAGTTAGAGAGACAGAGAGAGATTACAGCAGCACATTCTCAAAATGAGTGCAGCAGGAGAAATCAAATACAATAAAAACGAACTGAAGGATGTAGTGTGCACTGGTTTTTTAAGACAAACACAATAGATAAATCATTTTGTAGTTTTTAAATAGTTAAGAAATGCACAAAATAAGCAATTAAGTTCAGCTTCCTTTTATCATACAGCCTATAAACACAGATGAAGGCAAACAAAACTCTTCATGGCTGTAGCCTTTGCCCCTTCTATCACATGGCACCTACTCTGAGACCACAGAGAAACCAGTGGCTCCATATGCAGTTAACAGAAGATTAAAAGCAAAAGGATTTTACACACTGGAAGCATATTTGTCTCATTGCAAGTAGGCAAAGTTTGTGTTTAGAGGTAAATTTAGGGGCAAAGGGATCCAAAAGCGTTAGAGCGCATTCTAACCACTATTATTTTCATGTTTAGCGTTTTTGACATTGACCTTGCTCTATTTGTATTTGCTTTTTGTATAAAATGTTTTAGTAGTGTAATAAAGAGTGGATTTTTGAGTGATATACAATAAAATGAATTTCCTATTTATAAAGGTATCATTTTATATTGTTTACAGAGAAATTCAGTTGGTTGAGTAGCTCTGAATACTGCCTCCACCTCTACTGTGGTGAAGGGGATAGCTAGCCACAACCTCTGACTTAATTGCTTCTGTTCTCTTCATTCCATAACTCAGTTCTTGTCTTTCTAAAATGAGGACGATTAACAGCCACACACAGGATTGACGCGGTGAACACAAGAACAGATAAAGCTACAGAAATACATGACAACAAAGCAGATGAGCAAATAAGTTATTAGAAGGCTAGAATAAATATAATAAATTCATTCAGATTAGCTTGCTTCTTTCTCTAGAAATTCAGTACATAATTCCATTTTAACTATGTAACACATTTGTTATTATTAAGAGGCAATTTTGCTGGTTTTATAACTGACTGATGCACAGTAGGTAAATACAGATATCTAATGCTAATAACTCCAATTTTATGATTCTGAATTTATAGAATATTTAAAAATCATATATATTAACCATGTTTACTCACCATTTAAATTATTTCAAAAATAAAGAAAAGTATGAAGTATACATAGAGGCACACAGAGAAAATGTATATATATATATATATATATATATATATATATATATATATATATATGTATTATTTGGTATATGGTCTCACTACAAAGCTTGGACTCATAATGATTCCCCTATTTTCAGCCTCCCCAGCACTAACATTACAGTTGTGCACCACCATACCCAGACTTGGTCTCTGGCTCAGTACACCTGCAGGCAGGGCCAAAGCAGCATGTGGTACCAGGGATCAAACCCCAGTCCCTGCGCTTGCCTAAGCAGGTGCTTAGTCCACTGCACTCCTAGGTGGTTTTTGTCAGTGATGTGGTACCAGGGATCAAACCCCAGTCCCTGCGCTTGCCTAAGCAGGTGCTTAGTCCACTGCACTCCTAGGTGGTTTTTGTCAGTGTAACTTGTTACCAAACTTTAGAAGGCTAGATGGCAATATAGAGCAAGAATCATTATAAAAAATACTTGATCATTTGATCTTGCAATTATTCTAATTATTGAGATTTAATCCAAAGGAGTTATTGATGGGCTAGCCAAATAGCTCAGCAGATTAAAGCACACACAAATGCAGGGGATGGAGATTTGATCCACAGGCCTGCTGTGCCATCTTCACCCATGGGGTGCGCTGAGATGGTGATTGAGACGGGGCCTGGTGGCTTGCACCTGTAATCCCAGTTCTTGGGAGGATGTAAACAGGAGGATCACTACAAGTTCAATCTAGTAGTGAGACCCTGAACACCCTATAAAAAAGGTATTCCCTAAAGACAACTAAAATACAAAAAAGGAGTTATTAAAAATTAGAAATTAAATGTATAGATACACTACTGTTACAATATAAAAGAAAAATTCTTAATATTGAATAACATTCATAAAGACAGTAAAGCAATAGCCCTGAAAATAATATAATACACATAGAATAGAATAGAACAGAACAGAACAGAACAGAACAGAACAGAACAGAATAGAATAGAATAGAATAGAATAGAATAGAACAGAACAGCTTTGTTTAAATATTAGTACATTAGAAAAAAGGTTTTATATGTGCTTTAAATACTGAATGACAATTTTGAAATTAAAACTTGGCATTAAAATCTGTTGACGTCATTTTTAGGAAAGCCTTCTGTCAAAGAACACAGTCCTAAATACTGAATGACAATTATAGGTGTAAAGAATACCAGGTTCTCACAAAACATGATAAAACCATGTGCTATGTCAACACTATGGGAGACAAAGACAGAGAAGGTCTGTACGTTTAAGTCCAGCCACAGCTTAGGGGACAGGGCCTGAATTCAATTTCCATTACTTCCATTACTTCACATACACTAATGTATAAATGAGGAAAAGGAAATTGATGAGAAGAGCATATATATATAATATATATATATATATAGCTAGTTTATATACATATACATATACATATACATATACATATACATATACATATACATATACATATACATATACATATACATATACATATACATACATACATACATACATACATACATATATATATATATATATATATATATATATATATATATATATATATATATATATATATATATATATATATATATGTATATAGCTAGCCAATGAAGCTTTGGAAGGCCCGAGCCACCCACTGAAGACACTCTGCTCCACTCACCGCAGATGCTGTCACTTTCATCCAGTCCATCCCCACAGTCATCCTCCCCATCACAAATCCAGTGCTTAGAAATGCACTTCTGAGCAGAGCAAGCGAACTGGCTCCAAGAGCAGGAGGAATCTAGGAGACAAGAGGAACACTGGTTTGCAGCTGAAAGCCAGGAGCACTAAGTTCCAGGGCTCTATTTCACTGAGGTGTCACATAGATGTAAAAATAGTGTATATTTTGGAAAAGAGAGTGATTTTTAAATTTTAAAGAAATTGTAGATGTGAGGGCATATGTGTGTGCATACCTAGAGTGTACACAATGTATTTGTGTATAGAGACATCACATATGCAATTATAAATATATGTAATTATATTCTATCAATTATAAAAAAAAGGAAAAGAAAAAGATTGTCCAGATCATTTTAAATTTTTGACATTGAGAACATTCTTTCTCAGGCTTTGCTCAAATCAACCACCATATAACCCCTTATATTCAGCATCTTTATCATGAAGAAATCCAAAATTTAAATTCTCTGAAAGTCAACTTTCAGAACATAAATTATTGTAACTGTGACAATTTCAGAAAATTTGGGACACATCTGAGTTACATGATGTTACAGTATAGGTTCTCCTATGTCCTGAGTCCTCACTGACCTTGAAGGCGAATGTTGGCTATCCTGGAATCTATTTATAAAATTTTCAATTTCCTACTTAAAATGTTTAGGTTATTGATGAAGAAAGTAATACAAAATGAAAGTCTTGTAAAATCAAAATGCAAGAAGGTATAATCACATATTTGCTGTCTGCTTAATAATTATAAATCTACATAAACTAACACTTGAACATTTCTGTTAGTGTTCTTCAGATCTGGCTCAAATGTACTGATACATAAGAACCGAATCAAACAAAATGTACTTTTTTCTCTCTTGATGACATTTACTTTCGGGCGAGTTTGACATTTGATAAAAGATTCATTTGTTAGTCTTTTCCCCAGTGTCTATTCACTACAGTATATGTTATTTGCATTAAAAGAAAATAATGAATATGTAGTTTGAATTCCTCCAGGAAATTCCTCTGTCCTGCAAATAATAAAATGCATTAATTTTATAAAATAAACTTTAAAATCTTTCTTACTTTGGTATTGTGAAATTGAGTGAACACAACCAAAAACAAGAAGGAAGAGTACAAAGAATAAGAATTTTAAGACTAGTTCAAGAATATTATTTACATAATAGAAAATTTTAAATAATGACATAATTGCCAATTACTAGTAGGGGGAATATAATGAATAGTATACATATTCTGCCAAAAAATAATGTACAGTCACTTCAGCAGTTCCTTATAGTAGTAAATTACTGGAAGCTTATGGTTACTATTTAGAGCACCTCTTGTACTTGCAGAGGCCAAAGCCAACTTGCATTAATCTTATGATGTCTCAGTAAATTTAGTTTCAAAATAATTTAAATAAATTTTTCTTTTCCTGATGTATATTTTTTGATAGACTCTATATGAATATTTAGGTTTCTTAGCAGAAAGGAAATATACTAGGTAGCATCTGCAGTTAATGAATTAGGAAATGACCATATGTCATTTACAGTGGAATCCTCAATAAAGACAGAAAGGCTGAAAGGCTTAGAAAGAGGACTGTCTTTCTTCATTACAATATCTATGATTTTTTCTGTACGATTTTACCATTTATTTTTTGAAATTGAAACCTGGCATTAAAATCTGTTGACGCCATTTTTAGGAAAGCCTTCTGTCAAAGAACACCAGCGCACAAGTGGTCACGCGGCTCCCGGGGGAGCGCTTAGCCAGGGTCTCACCGCAGTGGAGCTCGTCGCGTCCGTCCTCACAGTCTTTCTGACCATCACATATCCACGTATTCAAAATGCATCTTCCACTAGGACAACCAAAATAATTTTCTTCACATTTGTGTTTGTTTTGAACTGTGATAAAATATAAATGTAATGTCAAATAATTTACTCTTGAACATCCACACTAGTTGTAGGTAAAATATTAATACTCTGTGAATTGGAAAATGCAAATAGGAAGTTATAAACTAAAAAAACACCAATGAAAAACAAACCAGAAATTTTCCATTCAGGAAAATCAAGGGGATGAAAACAAAGGAAAGGCCTAGAAACTCATACATGCTGGGTGGGGAGCAGGGCAAGGCAAGACAATGGAATACAATTCTGAATCCTGTCCTGCACCAAAAAGAGGTTACTGACTGAAAAAAAAAATTACTAAATTAAAACAGTATAGAACCAATGGTGGTAGACCCATGATATGCATGTTATTTTTCTGAATGTATGAACCATTTGTAAAGTAAAAACTTCACAGTCCAGGTTTAGTTATGCTGACACTTTGCAGTTAGTGGGTTTTAGGTTGAAGTTTGGGGACTAGTCCCTGAAAGGTTCACCATCACTGGATAGGAAAATAACAAAATAATTGAGATGACTCTAAAGTGACTGAGTCTAAGTCAAAGCATCATGTTTATAGGAGAAATATTCTTAATTTTTTATTCTTAAATACTTTAAAAAATTAACATTGTTGGATCTTTCATAAAAAACTATGGATTTAGTGTTTCTAAATGCCCTCTGTTTTGAATAAGCTTTAATAGTAATTAAATAAATATTCTATCTTGTAAGGAGGAAAATTAAGTTATAATAGAATCTCTAAATAGGTTATACTTCACAATACCATGTTAATAAAAAGTATGCAGGTAAAATTGCCTTATAATTTTTATGCTTAAAATTATTTAATCACTATAATTTTAAGTCTGAAGAATGAATATTAAATACTGGTTATTTTTGTTTTGCTGCATTTTTTTCTGTCCCTTTTATGTTAGCCTTTATATAGCTTCAGACTGACCTATACTCAATTTGAAAGAGAGTGGATATATAAAACACATTATGTTGGCCTATTATAAATATTTTAAGATAAAATTTCCTTATTTTATTGTATAACAAATGCAAATATTTTTGAATGAATTGAATATGAAATAAAAAAATATGGAATGTGCTTTACATCTAAGATTCTTTTGGGGATGTTGCCTAGGTGGGAGCTGTAGCAGGAGCAGACATGCACAGCTACTGCTGGCTCACTGTCTGTCCACCTGTCTTATAAACCAGCTTGAGTGCTCCTTTCTTATCCAATGCAAAAGTCACCTTGCTCGATTGGTATTGAAAGTTGACTGTTAAAATAAAACATTGGTCCTAAAAAGAGATAAAAACCTGAAAAGAAAGTTTCGGTGTACCAACTAGCTTTCATATGTTACCTTCAAGAATACTGCAAAGATTAATTGTAACAATAATTGTGGTGAATGATGTGATATTGTGAAACAACATTGGATGAATAATTTTGAAACCCATTTTCATAATTCTATTATTGAAATTTTTACTTAATATTTTTATTTTTAAAATTAAAAATATAATAATAACAACATGAAAAGGATTTCAATGAGCTACAACCAAGTATCTCCAAAGTAGATACTTCCATTTCTCCAAAGATGTAGCCAAACTTTTCAAGATCAAAACATTACATAAAAAGGGTATCATAGGTTGTTCTACATTGTTAAATAGAAAAATAAAAGCAAATATTAACCAATTAAGTCATAATACAGGAACTATTATGAATGGTTTTCATAATGGATTATATGCATATGTGTGTATAAATTGGTATGTAGAATACCTACAACTTTATTTCAAAAAATTTGTACATGTTCAAAACAATAGGGAAAAACAAATGTTGGCACGTCTCTAAATCTTCAAGGTGAGCACTGTTTTTCTTTCCAGAATTACCTGGGCACTTTAATTCATCTGAATAATCTCCACAGTCATTGGAACCATCACATATCCAGGTGGGCAGAACACACAGTGAGGTAGAATTGCATTTTATGAATCCTGCAGTTTTCACTCCAAGTTTATAGAAATGTGTGCAGTCCGTGTTATCTAGAAGTTATAAACAAAAGAAAATTGAAAACACCTCATTTACTAAGACTATGACATTCCTATTTATGCCATAGAGGCAAGAAAAGTTAACTTCATTTGAAGAAGTAAATATGCAATTATCCTACACAAGAGGGGTTAATTACATGTCAGTTCTGGACAAGGTTAAAAGTAAAAAGTTGGACAATGCTCAGTGCAGTGCAAAAGGTTTCTGGGCAGGAAGAAATCAAAGGGAAAGAAGGCACTCACCACAGCCCTTTTCATCCGAAGCATCTGCACAGTCCACATTCTGGTTGCATCTTGCTGACCTCGGGACACAGGTCCCGTCTGCACAGTGGAACTCCACAGCGGAGCAGGTTGAAACTAGAAGAAGGGGTAAATGAGTAAATGAATCGATGAGACAGAAAATAGCCATTTGGGTTTATACTTTAAGGATTATAATTAATTCACATTATTTTATCTAGTATTTTTTTTAACTGGCTCACATCTCCATGCTGGGTTAAATGTCTCTTATACATCTTCTCCTGCCATAAAGTTTTCCCTGCATTGTTCTGTTGACATATTGAATTGGGACTGAATTACACACTGTTTATGTTCCTGGAAGCTCACTAAATTGTGGGTTCCGTGACAGCAGGGACTGTGCATTGTTTGCTGTGCAAGTACAAGCCCAGCAATGAGACAATAACAACAAATCAATGAACACTGTTGATAAATCTCTACTGTCCCATCTCACTTAGTGAAAGGCTGTGACACCATGCACATGATTGATTAAAAACCAATGAAAAATCCAACCTGTTTGCTAAGAAGTGATGAGCTTTTTTCTATGACACAGATAGAAAATACAGGCAAAGACAGAGCAGAATTGGATACTGTGGACACCATTGAGAATTTGCTGTGTTAGTCACAGCAAACACCTGCACATTGCTAGAAAGCCTATGCTATGTCACTGTGCTTAACTGGTCATGTCACTAACATTTGTTTTAGGAAATACCGCACTAACGACTCCCATGAACAGTGCATACAAATTAACATTTTCATGTCTATTTCTATAAAAGCATGGCTCTGCAATTTCCTGTTTAGATAAAAAAATCAATTCTAATATGCTATCATTATATATGCTTTGTACATAATATACTATTTTTAATCATATACAATGGGCATTTCTAGACTGCCTATAGGTTAACTACCATATAATGCTTTTGAAATCTATGTTGTGAGTAGGTACAAGGGATGCTATGTATGTTCAATTAACTTAAATAAATTCTCACACAATTTCACATATTCACAGGTTGATTACACTAAACTATAACCTTAAGGTTCATTATGCTACTTTTGATAGTGTTGTGATTTTAAAGAAACCATTTAATTTTAAATAGAAATTACATCAATTGTAAATGGTTTAAAATACTATTTTAAAATATGCAAATTTTACTCAAGGGTGTATATGTTATTTGTATTTCATAATGCACTGCTCTATTATATTTAATTGTATCTTGCAATTGCATACTTATTTGTCTTTAAATGATAATTAGAATAAATGTTTTATTTACAATTTGCAATTCTAATCACTTCACTATTTTCTTTATTAAAAATAAATTTTAGCATAGGAAATGCATAACACCATTAAGGATGAAGATAAGTGCATTGCTCCAAAACAGGATAAAATAATTTTTTTCTTTTAATTTTATAGATAAAAAGTAAAATTTCTTCTCTATTTGTTTCTATAGCATATTACATTCCTGTTTTTCCCAATGGAAAGAATAAATCAATGTATAGCATAGAAGATAATCTTGTCATTTATTTTTGCTTTGTTTTTTATCTCACGGTCAGTAATCTGTTTTTAACTATGTATTCAATTCTTTTTTACAATTGATTACACTAAACTATAATCTTAAGGTTCATTACGTTACTTTTGATAGTGTTGTGATTTTAAAGAAACCATTTAATTTTAAGTAGAAATTACATCAATTGTAAATGGTTTAAAATACTATTTTAAATATTTGGAAGGCAGGATGCATTTCTTTGTAAAATAACATTTTATATGTAACATCTTTAGGGAATCCTACGAAAGCTTCCCTCCTATCACCAAAAAGAAAATTGCATCATGCCTGCTGCTCCTTTCAAACTTGCAGAGAGAAGCCCTGCCTGGTGTCCAGGAGAGGTATGGAAAGCTGGAGATTCTGTTTTTCATAGTTACGGGGATTTCAGAAATCATGTTGAAGCTCTGAAGTGGCAAAAATAAGAGGATAGAATCACCTGAGAGAAGAGTGGAAAAGTGGGACAAGTACAACAAAGTCTTTGACTGAATTCTGGAAAAAAGGAGGAAGCACAAGGAGGAACCCTCAGTACATGAAAAGACCTTGTAACTATGAAGTTCAGCAAAGTGGCTAGTTGACACTATTTAAAAGAAAGGCATCAGAAAGGAGATGAGGTAGAAGGTCAGGAGAGTGAGACAGTAGTAGCAAACTAACAACTAGGCTGGGGAACCCCATGAAGAGGGTTCTTCCAGCCTTTCACAGAGTGCAAGATGTGCCAATAGTAAGCCATTGTCCCCGTCCACTACAGTTCGTATCAATAGATTCCATGACTAAGGAATGGGACAAATCAAGTGGCTGTGAAATTTTGCAAGCACAAGGGACAAGATGGTGGTGGAGATTAAAACTCCTTGCACTAGAGCACAACTATGGGAGAAATCCAGAGATAGATAAATTTTATTGAATAAATAAACAAATCTCTCTTGTGCCAAAACTTCTTTCTGCTTTCTGAAGTGCAATCCTTCCTCACTTTATTTTGATAAGTCAGCTACTACAATTTGTTTCATCAGATGGTGATTTTTGAGGAAAAAATACACTGGAATCTCTAATTTGTCAAGTAAATATGAAAGTTTTCTGACAGTTTGTCCTCAGGCTAAAAGTCTCAAAAAAAGAGATAAGAAAAAAAAATTCCAAATAAAGATAAGCCAAGAGAGGAAAGTTAGACTTCTCCCTCCAGATTATGCTAAAGCAAAAGGTATCCTATAACGTGTGTGTGAAAACATACCATGTCTATTCCAAGAATAGCAATGAGATACTACAAAGGAAAAGATCTGACAGCAATGGTGGATCAGAAATGATAGCACAAAAGAAATAACAGCATTGTCTCCTTGATATATTTTCTTACTTCTTCCACTTTCTTTTTATCCTGTATGTTAAAATTGTTAATGAGTTCTGAAATATGTAATCTCAGTTGCTCTTTCTAGGGCAATTGTGACTCCTAGGACATTTCTGATAAATAACTGAAACTCTCTTTCTCTTCCAACTCCCCTAAAGCTGCAAATAGAAAGAGGAAAGGAAAAGAAAAGAAAAAAATATATACATATATATTTGCTGTCATGTCTCTATTTTTTTTATTATGAAAGTATGATTTTTGTTTAATTATTTAATTTACTGCTTAATTTTGGAGTATGTGAACCCAAAAAAAGTGTTAATTTTTTTCCCTCCAGTATGTTTTTCCTTTTCCTTCTGCGTGCTGTTAGTGGAATCTTTCAATGTTTTCCAATAAATTCAGAAAAATAAATAAAGCAACTCCATCAACTTCCTTTTCTTCAGGAGGATTCAGAAGTTCAGTCTACCTGGGAGTGTTTCATGGCCCAGGAATACATACTCTACCCCAGGGAGGTAATTTATCTTCATCTTAACTGCAAAGGAGGTCCAATATGTCTGTGCTTCTCTGAACTACTCAGGCTATCACTCACCTGAGGGGGAATACAAAATGACAAATTTTTAAAAAAATTTCTCTCCCCAGATAGCCCCATGGCTTAAGCTTTTAGTCATGAAAGAAAACTCTTAAAGAAGCCGTAAATAAATTGATGAGGATTTAAGATTTATCCTTTCCTTCGAGAGAGAAGAAACCAAAAAATAATTCCATACAACTTACATTTTCACTCTGTAAATAGGCTCTCTGCCAACAGTTGCCATGCAAGTATAAATTAAACAAATGTACAACTCTTCACATATAGAGTCCTATCCTAGCCTCTCACTTCAGTTTATCAAATCTTCTTGATGCTCGTATGTCAACTTCTGATCATATCACTTTTTGTTATTGATTTTGGTTCAAAACGATAGATTATATATATATAGATATATAATATATATCTATATCTATATTTTTTAATACATGCTACATCCCAGTATTGCATTAACTTTGGAAGGTGAGAAGTGGGAGACACAGAGGGTCCTTTTCATTTTCCCTGAGCCCCTGCACATTCCATTTCCTTCTCATTATTCACTGTGAAGTAGAAGTTTGAGGGATACAGAGAGAGTTACTGCTCTCTATACAACCCTGCTTTATAAAACACAAAAAGGTCATCAACTTTCAAGGCCCCTATGTGACCAAATTTAAGATAAATGAAAAATCAAACCTAGACTGTACAAATGAATGAGTAGTCTTTTCATTAAAAAGCTATTCATTTGTCTAGCTATAAAGCTGTTTCATTTAATAAACACACCAAGAGCTAGAAAGTATCAAAGTCTGTTTGTCCAGAAACAATTTTCTTTTCCTTTCAAGTATACTTCTTTATGTAAGAAATACTGTAAATCTTACATTTTTATTAATTTTAAGAGTTCCAATTACTATGCTTTTGTACTATTGTTATTACAGCAGAAAGTTTAGGACAGAAACCTGTTCCACAAATCTGGTATTCTATGCCTGAGAATATGACTGAGATTTTCATAACACAGAATGATGAGTTTAAACTGCAAAAAATAGAAATAACATTTGAAAATTTTTCTTGTTATTCAGCAACTTGTATGAATACAATTTGGCAAAATTAAATCTCTTGATTGCCTCAATTTCCCACTTAAGAGTTTAATAATCTCCTAATACAACTTACTAAGTATAATGTTTCATAAACCAAAACATACAAATTTATGTACTACTTTTGAAAACAATTTATTTTTTTATTTTTTTATATTAGGTAAGGGTCTACAGGGTGTTCAGAGTCTCACTACTAGATCGGACTCATAGTGATCCAGCTGTTTACAGCCTTGCAAGAGCTGGGATTATAGGCTCACACCATGCCTAGTCTCAATCTCTGTCTCATCCTGTCTAAGGGGTGGGGCCAGCATGGCTGGCCCATGGATCGAACCCCTGGCCCCTGCATCTGCGTAAACAGGTGATTTAATCTGCTTGGCTATTTGGTCAGCCCAAAAACAAATTTTCATTTCTCAGAAAAAACCACAGTAACATTAACTTTCAATTATTACAGTGTGAAAATTTTTCTTTATAATTTACTTTATATATTTATTGATCAGTTACTTCTTATATCTTTAACATTCCTTTTTCTTGTTTTTTTTTTTAAATTTTGTGTATCTGATAGAGGGTCTTACTATGCAGTTTAGAATCCTGGTGATTCTCCTATTTCAGCCTCCCCAGCGGTAGGAGTACAGGCATGTGCCACCACGCCTTGTCTGGTGTCAGCAGGGTGCACCTTAGTTAGGGCTGGCAGGGCCTGTGGTCTTGGGAATCAAAGCCTGGTCCTTGTGCTTGCCTAGGTAGGCACTTAGACCATTGAGCTATCTTTGCAGTCCTACATTAGTTTTATTTAATATCGTTAACATATTCTTTCTTAAGAATATATTATAGATAGAAAACTACTCATTTCTCTGTCTTCTAGTATCTTTTTCTCCATTATTTCAAAGGCTAACTTGTTTCCCTCTACCTATGCTTAGCATCTTACAATTTTAATTATTGACAGATGAAGTAAATATTATGTGATTTAATTTGAAAATGTACATAGCACTTATGAAATTGTCAAATTCAGATAATCATAAAGTCAACTGTTTGCCAAAGTTACATTATGTAAAATGCCACAGAGTAACCTTCCAAGCTTAGAGGTATTTCTCAAAACATGATTTATATCCATTCTGTTCTTTCTTCCTTCTGCATAGCATTTTCAACACAACTGTGACTTTAGTAGCAATTGTTTCAAAAAACAGTGTACATTCTCTGACTTTGTTCCTTTGCCATCCACTTTCTGCAGTAATCTGTTGATCTGCCAACTTTGTAACATTTTACTGAAATTATCTGTCTGTTACTGACAGTGCGTACTTGGAGCCCATGAACCCTACCCTTTCCACAACACTCTAACATGCTGACTGACTGTCTTTCCATAGAAAATTGTGCATTATGAACACTATTCTCTAAGTCCTATGCTTTACTTTTTTTTTTTTTTAACAATGGTGGTATTACTTTAAAAAATGTATAGTTAGGGCCAGCCAGATAGCTCAGTAGACTAAAGTGAGTATTTAGGCAGAGCTTAGCAGCCAAGATTCGATCACTAGCATGCCTTGCTAGCCTCGCCCTTGGGGTGCGCTGAGATGATTGAGACTGCGTGTGGTGGTGTGCACCTGTAATCCCAGTGCTTGGGAGGCTGAAAACAGAAAAATCACTATGAGTCTGATATGCTCATACCGATATCACTGTAGCTAGACCATGTAGTTTCTGCAGACTCTGTCCTAAATACAGAAAAAAATTTTAAAAAACCTCACAGGTATAAAAAAAATTAATAATTTTATAAGTCATTAATGCCCCCAAATTTGTGGCGATAATTCTCATGCTATTTATTACTTTATTTTACTTGTGCTATGTTTATTACCCAAGATTTTTCACATTGTGTTTTTATGACACTATCTTCCACCCCTACATTGCTACCTTTCACTGCAGGTGGAAGCCTCCTGTTGTATCTTTCTGATTTCATAATTATAGTTTTCCCTTACACAAATGTAATTTTCTTTCTTAAACTTAATGCCAATTTGATTTGCCCTGATTTAAAGCTTCAGCAGCTTTCTGGTAAATACAAGATAAAACCAGAGTGCTACAGACACAAAGAGCCCTTCCCATCCTGTGCCCTTCCTGTAACTCAGCCATTGTTTTTGTTTGTAAGTTTTTCTATTTTTTTAACCCATCTCCCATATAATCTGATACACTTCACTGCTTTCAATTTGTTCCATGTATTAGAATTTCCTTCTGTTTTTTTCTGCTCTACTCTATCTATCCTGAAAAACTCAAGTCAAATTTAATGTATTATTTGGATAATAACTTGGATATTTTCAAGTCACACACACACACACACACACACACACATACAGTGTGTTCCTATGTGTGCAATCATTTTACCTTATGTATCTATTCATCTGTATATATTACTTTCTACCACTTGGAGATTGAATTGCTTCAGGGTATGAAAGACATATTAATTATGCATGTTAGTCTTTAATGTATGGCACTCAAATCATTTCGATAACTGGAAATACTTTTAAAAGGAAACTGCTTTGAAAATATATGTACAATTGATGAATTCACACACCTTTAATATTTAAATGACAAAACTAAACAAAAAAGGATATTACAAATGAATGACCATTTTGTATCTGTATATTCAAAATAGTTAAGATAGATATACAGCTACATTCTCTTAATTTGATGAATAGAGGGATCTGCTCTAATAATGTTTGTAAACAGAATATCATGTCTGCTTCTTGTACAACAAATAACCACTAAGAAAACAATATACAATGTATTAATTATTGAATCTGCCCTACAAATTTGATTTCAAACTGTCTCATTGCTATTTGTTTTTCAATAAAATTATGGAAAAAAAGAAAATATATGTGTGATCCAGATTTGAGAAGGCCATAAATGTCAAGCTAAAAAATTGCCAACAGTGATATTTTACCCATATTTTTCACCAGATTTTTAAAAAAGTATGACTTTTTTTGAAATGTAACTGGTTTCAGAACACTTACTATGTTTTAAGTAATATTCTATGAATTATTCATTTTGCTATTTAATTTAATATCAGTATTGTCCCTTAATCTTTTATTGTACGTCAAAGTTTGCAAAATGGAGGCACAGATTGGTCAGAATTTCATCCAAATGTAAACCGTAAGTATTGAAATAAGCTCTTAAGCCAATTAATGTGGTTTGACTGTCTGCCCCAGAAATCACTGTGAGAAATAGTAAAGAGAATTAGCCTGATTAACATCATAGTAATAAAAAGGAAAAACTATAGACTGAGGACCAGTTAAGAGTGTACTCTGTCCAACTGCGGAGCACATAGATGTGGAAGTAGGTTTGCTGATGTTGGACACACAAGTGAGGAAGCATCCACAAGAAGACCTGAAGCGTGGCACCCAATTTTCTCAGCATTCATCAGGAACATAAGATCATGAAAGTAACAAACAATGAGAGGAAATATTATTGGAGCAGTGAACTGAACATTGTAGCTTTTAGTAGAAAAATTCAAAAATAGTGATGCAGTAAGAGAGTAATGAGAAGTGTGAATTTAAAAAGTAAGCAAAATAGTGGAAACATCAATATAAGCATAATTTTCAAATTGAATTATTTGAAATTTATAAAAAAATATACCTATGAATGCACTACCATGATTCGTTATTTATACACACTGTGTAAGATTTAATTCAAGTGACACATAACTATCTCCTCAGACATTCACAGCAAAACTTTCAGTCTCTTTTATTTTTACCCTTTTGGAATACAGTATGACTTACAGTATATATATATATATATATATATATATATATATATATTCTTCTGTTCAGTAGCCCACCAGAACTTATTGATCTTATTCAACTATAGTTTAATAGTCATTGATCATTGTAGGCTTTCTCAATCCTATTCCTGAATTCCACAAAATCCACTTCATAAAATTCCACGTATACTTCTACCACTCTTTGGCTACTCAATTGCAATGAATGCAATAATCTCCAGTTCCATTCTAAGCGCATTCAGTAAGATACAGTTCTTTAATGTTCCTAGGTGTTTTATAACCATGATGCATTCACAAAAAAATTTGGAAAAGTTCACAAATCACTTGTGAAAATAATATTTATAGTTCATGCAAAAAATTTACCTTTGCAGTCCAATTCATCAGAGTTATCTCCACAGTCATTTTCACCATCACAAAACTTGGCATGAGGAATGCACCGGCGATTATGGCAAGGCTTAAAACCTCTTCGGCAGCTTCTGTTTTCTTATAAATCAAATTAGAAACTCAAAGTGAAAAATCACAGCTAACATTTCATTCATAATGACTGTATGGATCTACAAAACATGTATGTATCTATAAAACAAGTGTAGTTCAATACTAAATTTTTGGATTATAATAACTACCAATGACAGAGGAATAGTTCATTCAGCAAAGACTATCTTGACCTAGTGTTTCATAGCTGAAGTTCTCTTCAAGTTAGACACACATATTGTTTCTTGTACTTTCATCAAGTAGTACAGAAATGAACATATATTCATTCAGCATAAAGAAATCTCTACCTCAAAGTAACAAGGACATTCCCATGGAATTATTTACTCTTTTTCTTGTATGTAAGCACTTTATGAAAGGAAAATAAAAAATGTTAAATATCTATTTGAGCATATATGTTGAAGAGGAGACTTCACTCCAATAATATTAATATCTTAAGGTGCCACTGAATTTTCTAAAATCGGTCTTTGATTTCTAATTTATCTTAATGAAGGTCCTTAATCAATCTATTTTTTAATGAAAAATTGTCACTACCAATGCTAGTAACTGTATTCAGAACTTTTTTGAAATATATATTTAGTACAGGGCCTACAGGATCTCACTACACAGATGGGACTTATAGTGATTTTCCAGTTTTCAGCCTCCCAAGCACTGGGATTACAGGTGCGCACTACCATACCCTGTCTCAGCCTCCATCTTAGCATGACGCTGGGAGTGGGTCAAAGCCCCGGTTTCTGCATCTGCGTGAGCAGGCACTTTAGTCTGCCAAGTTTCCTGGCTGGGCCTCAACACTCATTTTGTGCCAAGATTTGGGCTTAGCATTTATGAGTATACTTTGGCTTACTTAATCCTTTCAAATATCATTAACGGTAGGTATGTTTTTATTCAAAACTTGAAGATAAAGAAGTGTGTTCTGTCACAATAATCTCAAAGAAAACTTGAGAATAAAGATAATCCTCAGGTGTGTGATTGCAATATACTCTGTACCTGGGTTTGGTGAACTGTTACTCACAGGCCAAATGCAGACCTGTGAGTGTTCTTACATGCTGTAGAGATACCAAGATAGTTACATTTTTAAATAATTATAAAAGCAAAGTAAAATTGGTCCACACCAATGATCCCAGATTGTGGAGAGGCTGAGTCAGGAGGATTGTAAGTTTGAGCCTATGCTGAACGATTTAGTAAGACCCTATTTTAAAATAATATTAATAAAAAGGCATATTTTAGCTCTTTAGTGGATCATGCCTATGGTCAATCATTAGTAACACAATAAATAACTAAATAGTTCATCAACCTGAGACTAATCCCACAAAATATATTTAGAGGATTCCTACACAAGAAGCTAAATGATGATAATTATTATTACCAAAACATGTAAAAGAACAAACCTAAGAAAAGAGAGACTAAATCTCTGTTCTATGTTTACTGTAAATAGTGTCAGTGGATTACCTAATTTCTATTTTCTTCTTGTTTTACCTTTGTTTATTTGGGTATAATTACTATTCAGATAGTAGAATGCAGGAAAAAAATGGAATGAAATGTAATGATTAAAGTACTGGTTCTGAAATTGTGCATTGCACACAATAAGACTAACATATAGATAAGTGTGGTAAATTCTATGCTATCTATTAGTGATTATACAAAGATAAACTTCCAGCAAAAATATGGTAGCAATAAAGTTAATGCTCTATTCCTGAGAGAAGGAGACAATGAATTAGTCTTACCAATGGAAGCATAGCTGATGAAAGCTATGCTTGAAAAAGACCACGGAGAAACAAGTTAGTTTTACATCAATAGACTTGAGCCTCCACACTAGTCCTGGAGATCTAGTAGAATAAAAAGCCTTTGATACCAGCCCTGCATGTGCTGTTTGTTTAGAGTAGACACTGTTGCCAATAAGTCTAATCTCCAGAGATCACAGGTATTTTTGATATTTAAAAAATGTGAGCCTAAATCATGCTGCTAAAGATTAATTACAAGGACATTCAAAGGACATGGTCCATCTTTACTTTAATTTGTATTTCCTGGATTGAAAAACATGAACAATTATCAAAAAAATTCTATGGTGATTCAATACTAAATAAAGTGCTTTATTTTAGCATCAGTAAAGCCAAGTAAATTGCCTTACATCTAATGGTAAGAAGAAACTCTTGAGGAGTCCTAGGCATTTCATAAAGAGACAGAGAAGCCAAAACCCATGAAAACAGCCAGGGATTTCTCTGGGCAATGACACTTACCACAGTAGAGCAGTTTTTCATCTGACTTATCCTTACAGTGAGGGGTACTGTCACAGGTCAGCTGATAGTCAATGCACTCACCATTTCCACACTCAAACTCTGAATACATGTTGCAAGAGGAATTTTTAGCTGAGGAAATAATAATCCAATAGTTTATGTAGTGATAAGCATTTTTGGATCATGAGAAGTATATTCCTTCTAATCTACAATTTATATAAACATGAAATGAAATAAAAACAATGATCTGTGGCATTTCTTTGTAAGAAATTAACAAGGACACTTTATTATTGTTCTTACTCTCCTTTCATAAATGTTTTATGAGTTGCAAGCTATTTTTCGTTTATGCCTATCTGTGTACATTGTTAATTATTTGGTGGCTGTATGCATATGGAACCGAAGACTAACTCAAATTTGAATGACTATGTGAAGAGTCATCATTAAGATAATTTTTTGGAAGAGGTTAAATGAGTATTTTACATACTGAGAGAGCTTTTATGTTGTCTCATTAGAATATATTATGCTTTCCTTTAAACATTGCAATTTTACAGGGAATTGAGGACCCACTTTTTAATGCCTGCCCTGAAATTTCTATTAAATGGACATTACTTTCTCGATCTCTGTCCTAGGCTACTTCCCCAAATAATGTCTGAGGAAATCCTGGGGTAAATGCTGTCATTTAGAAATACTGGAATGGTTCAAATAGTTCTCATAATGCTCTTGCTCCATCTGTGTGTGCAGGTCTTGGGCAGACTCTATTCTGCCACAGGTGGCCAGGATGTTCTGTGCGTTGATTTGGAGGAACAGAGTGACAGTCTGGAAAGCACGTGCTCCTGATGCTTATAGATGCCCCTTATCCCTGATACATCATGCTGTTTACCAATCTCAGGATTTTCATAAATGTTAATTTGAACTTCGAATTTTGTTTGCCCTAAATTGTAAACAGAGATCAACAAAGACAGAATACAGAGGTTTTTATTCATGGCAAGGTCTTATCTTAGGAATATGAGCACCTAACTTCTCTCTTTATGTGTTTCTTTTGAGGAAAATTAACTCATTTGTATTCTTAATAATACATTAAGTACGAACATTGAAAATCTATTTTGAGGGTGTACTTATTCCTCCTCCTATGTACTGACTGCATTGTTGAATGAACAGACATGGAAATCTAGTCATATGTCTTATGCTAAAGGAAAATACAATTCACTTACCTTTATAGTAGATAAAGCTTATTTTAAATTTATTATTCATTTTGAGCTTTATTTCAAGAATATTCAATTAAAAGGCCACTTATATTGTTTGAAAATTTCAGCATTTTATTTATTTATTATCCTTACTTTAAATAATTCTTTAAAAATATTTATATATTTATGTTCCTGTCTATAATTTCTAATTACACTTTTTCAGTGATCACATTTTCCAGAGAGAAAGCTTTCCTTTGTGCAGTTTAAACTTCGTTTGTTAGTCAGTAACTAAGATAAAATGTCATTCTAGAGAAAGCACAGGGAATTAAACCATAAAAATATTATTGAACATAAAGGAAAATGATCTCAGAAGGATGTTAGTACTATAGAATAAAATAATTTTTTGATTGTGAACTACAAAAATATCAGATATTTCACTGCAACTCGACAGTCCTGACATATTTTAAATATCTGATAGACAATGCTACAACCAGTGTTATAACCATAATTCCTTTAAGGAAAAATTACTTCCAGATTATACATATGCTTGGTTTTACATAATAACAAATGAGCATTGAATGAGCACATTTTGTTCAAGCAAGTGTATTCAATTGAAAAAGTCATATTGAGTGTTTTCTGCTTCTGTCTGCAGAAAAGAGTGTTGTTCTATTGTTTTCCTCCTAATTTTTTTTCTTAGTGGGAATCTTTTTATGCACATGTGAAGGATTTTACATAATTATGCTTGATCTCCTCTTTGTACTGTGGGATTAGCAATAGGGCTGATAAGTTTAGCAGTGTGGGGAGAATGGACCTACCAAAATATCTTTTTAACTGTTACGACAACATGATTTTCCTTTTTGGCTTCAGGTGTGAATAAATAGCCATGAGACCCTTTGCTGCTGCCGTTTAGGCTTATGAGCTTATGTGAATTCTGCATGCAGGTGTGTTGGACAAGGTCTCATATTTCAAAGTCAGACTTGAAGAGAATTCAGGAGCTGCTTCCCAGTTTCTCTGCTGGGCCATAAGATGTCAACGTAAAGGCACAGTGGTTACTTCCGCATTTCATCACCTCTGAGGAACCCAGTATAACCACTGTTCCATGGGAAAATGAAAGTTTTAATTTAAATTGAACATTTCTGTCTGATTCATTTTTATCATCCAAAGAGAAAGATGGGTTATATAATAAGGAGAATAGTTTTTATGTGTTTTGTAGAAACAAACCTTTACTTTACACAAATAAACTTCAGAGTTTTGACCAAGGGCACAGCTTAAATACCAGCTGTGCTGACCCGTGCTGAGCACATGTAATGCATGACTAACACTCCAGGCTTACAGATGGCATTAGATTCCAACCATTACAACCGGAACCACAAGAGCAAATGATAAGAGAGCAGCTGCCTGAACAACCCAGAGAAATGTTACGCCACACAGAATTATGGGAATTTGTGGCCTCAATTAATAAAATTCATTTGACTTTTAAAATTCAATGAATGGTGGTATCAATTTCTCACTTGTGTTTAGAGAGTCTTAAATAAAACATTTATTACCTTTACCAAGTGTACACTTTTGTTTTTGATACTAAAATGTAAAGTGAAGCATTGCATAATATATCAATAAGCAGATCTCTGGGGTCTATGGACACCCACAGAAGACTAAAGATAAAGAAAATTGAAACAGTTTTGTAATGTAAGCCCATTCAATTTGGCTCATTTTCTAAGGTGCAAAGAAAAGAGATAAGAACATAAATGAGAAAAAAAAAACCTGTCACTTTGACACATTTTGGGTTGGAATTCACCAATATCCAACTAAATGCTTCTCTTCCCACCTTTCTCACATGTCCATAGTCTTAACATTAACAGGAAATTAATATTTTATAAATATTGTTTGCTAATTTTTGGTAGCAATTTTGAAATGCTTCAACCATTATTTATTTTGGAAATGGTTTTGGAAACTTAGCTGTTAATAAGTGTGTATAGTAATGGTACTAATTAAAGACTCCAATGCCTTTGGGAGGTATAAAGATCATGCAATGTTGCAATGCTACATTCTTAATTAACAGTTTGGAAATGATTACAAATAAATTACATGAGCCATTCTCTCTCATTTACATATCATGATGGACTGTGAGTGGTTTTACTGCAAGGCTACTGACATGCTGTCTGTATTTTGGCTTATTTCAGCTTCAATTAATTTTGTAATTGATTGATTCTCAAAGTCACAGCTAAAGAGTTCAGATGAGTGTCTTCTGCAGGTATCTGTTAGCTAAGCACAGCACCTGCCAGCACACAATCAGAGTGGTTCAACCTTCATTTCTGTCTCAGTTATCACATGGTGCTACAACTACACTCAATGCTAAGTTAACAATAGAACGCTAAATCAACTGGACTTTACATATAAATCTGTGAGCTAATAATGTTGGAGGAGAGCAAAACTGAAGAATACACTAAAGTAGTTTTAATGAATGTGTATGCCACTTTGAGTAGACATTTCAAATTACATTGTGATTGTCTTTACTTACTCACACATCTGTTGTCATCTAGCAATATTCGGTCTCCCCGGCAGGAACAATTCACTCTCCCATCAGGAGTTAAGAGGCAGAGGTCATGACAACCTCCATTCAGTAATGCACATGGGGAGAGTTCACCTGCAATGAAGAGACTTATTGGTAACATTTTCAGTGGAAAACCCATTCTACGTTACATACATAGATGAAGAGTAACCTGCTCAGGTGCCTCAACCTCTTGGTGACATCTATAGCAAAAGAATATTCAGGACTTTAGAAAATCCAACCACTCTAAATAATATGTAGATTAGAAAAATGTATAACATAAAGCACTACATTTTTATCCTATGTTTACCAAGGATATCATGGCAGGAAATGTACCAGCTCCAATGAAAACTACACAAATACTGCACTACTTTAGTGAATGTTACAATGATTGAAAACACTTTTTATGAGCTATCACTGTCTAGTAACTTTTTATGAGAGAAACAGGGAGCATGATAAAATTCTAGAAACAAATTATTTAAAATTAACTGATCCTCTCACAATTAAAAGACTATAAGTGTTACTTAAACATCAACGATAATTTTAATATATAGAATAGTCAAAGTCTAAACTCTCTCCCCACATACTATGAACAAAAAAAAGTAATCCAATTAAGTATGAGTAGAAAACACAGAAGATGGGGCTGGGGAAATGGTTCAATGGAATAAGCGCTTTCCTGACAAGTGCAAGGGTCTGAGTTCAATCTCCGGCTCTGTCATGAAAGAAAGAAAGACAGAAATTTTCTTTTTCAGCTTACAGGTATTGGTGTCATTGGCCACAGCTATAACCCCGATTGGCTGATGTGGAATATCAGAACGAAGAACTTTTGTGTCTCCTCCAGTGTATTTATTGGAACGCAGTATAGCTCTTCTTCCCCAGTCTGACCAGAAGATATAATTGTCGTAAACTGCCAGACTAAGGAATGTTCCTGGTCCAGATTTAACAATCACCTAAAATAAATTAAAATATGCTTTTAAAAAAATACAGATATAGTTATTCACATATCCACCTCCAGTTTTGCTCCAAAATAAGGAACTGAGGCTACTTGGATATATGCAATAGTAATCATTAGATTAAAAACATTTCACTCATGGACTATCCTTATCTGCTTTAAAGTTTACTTAAAATATTTCAGTCACTATTTTTTTTTGCCATAGCTATTTAAAATACTTGTTACCAGAAGTGTTTCGGAATTCTGATTTCTGTTAATTTGGAGATCTTTATATACAGAAAATAAAACAGGTAGAATAACATAGTAAAAACATAAGGTTCATTAACGCTTCATGGCATGTCTTATAGGATGATACTGATATCCACACCATTTTTTGTATGTCTGCTTTTTAACTGTGGCATGTGTTATGAGACAGATGTGGAATTTTCCACTATAGTATCAAACTAGTGTTCAAAAACTGTTGGATTTTGCTTTATCTTGGATTTCCTGAGTAGAGTTGCTCAAATAATGATTCTATTTTATAATTCTTTTGGTTTAAGTAACTAGATTCTTTTCAGTGCTAAACCAAAAAATCACTCTTTCAAAGTTATTAGACTAACATTACCAAAAATTTTATTTATTTTCAATAAGTAATCACCAGATATATGTCACTTATCAAACTCTCAAAATATGCAGGGCATAAACAGAATAACAAGTTCCTGTTTCTTCCTTCAGTAAGCTTACAGTATAAATAATTAAATCAAATGTACATATACTTGTCCTAAAAAAAAAAAAGTAACAAAGATTAAACCTCCAGTCAAAATAAAGTGGATAAAAAGG